>PVHY01014852.1:0-17584 GCA_004024945.1 Uropsilus gracilis | reverse complement strand
GGAGACGGAGTCAGGAAACATCAGGTCCCGAGTGAGCCAGATATCAATGGCTCCATCCATTCTTCAACTTCAGATCGATAGCAATAAAGGGTAGAAAGCTAAATGTGAGCTCCAGTGGTTCCCAGTGTCAGTCAGAGCAACGGCAGGTTAGCAGGGGCTGCAAGGCGCCATGGGAACCGCCGCTGACAGCTGTGCCTTAGTGCTGGGCGCCCTGCAGGAAATCCTTACTTCATGCAGGGGTGTGGGAGAGGCTTGGTGGGCAGCTGAGTCGGGGGCCACTGTTGCTGGGTCTCCAGGGGAGAAGCAGAGTTAGGGGGACCGAGGAGGCAGTACAGAGCACATGCTGGAAGCTTGACAGGTGAAGTGCAGGGCCGCCAGGGCGGTGCCAGGGCCTCTCATCAGAGAGGCAGCTCTTGGAGGGAGAGTCTTGGATGCTACTCTGCGGACAGGGATGGAGGGGGTACCAGAAAGTCTGCAGCTGAGAACTCCCTTTGAAGACTGCCCCCCCCCCAGCAGTGGGGGGAGGGGCGTGAGCCGAGGGGACAGAGAATAGCCGCAGGGGGACCCTTGCTCTGTGGGGGTGAGGTGTGCCCTGTAATCATCCATTCCTGATGATAAAGACGGAGTGGAAGCGGTTGCCACGGGAGCCCCAAGAGTGATCTCTGACAGGTCACCTGCCAGAAGGTGCCTGGTGGTGGTCGTGGTGGAGGTGCCCCGTGCAGGAAGTGGGCGTGCAGATTGAGAGACCCAGGGGAGGAAGGAGGGGAGATGAGAGTTCAGGAAGAGGGTGTTTGGCAGAGGGAGCGAGGGGAGGTGCGCAGTCTGATGGCTGACAGGTCGAATTCTGCCGAGGGCGCAGTGCTGAGCAGCCCCGGGCAGACGCTGCGGCTCTCCCAGCCCCCAGGCCACCTCCTGCTTGTCTCCTAAGCCTTGCAAACCTGGCAGGGCCAGGGTTGTGGTGGGGTGTGCTCCCCCACCACCCTTGGGTTCCTGCTCGGGTTCCTTGGTGCCCAGAAAATCACCACTGTCTCTCATGGGGACCCCTGCTGTAGCCTCTGGGTGGCCTGGCTGCTTCCACTCCCTGTCCTCAGCAGTCACGGATCCTTCTAGAATGGAAATCAGACCATCCCTTCCCCTGCACAAACCCCGCAGCCTCCCCCCCCCCCCCAGTCCCGGAGTAGCTCTGCCTGCGTGCAGCCGGGCCCTTCTGTCTCTCCTGCGTCTGTTCTCCTCTGTACGTCTTCCAGCTGTGCTCATCCTGCTTCCCACCTCAGGGCCGCCCCCAAACCTGACATCGCTCACCTCTTCCCCCTTGTCACCCAGCGGAGTGGAGTTGCCTTCCCGGATCATTCTGGTTAAAAAGCCTCACACCCCGTTTTGTCGCTCCCCGTCTCTGCAGCACGCTGCATGTCATGGGCCTCGCTACGGAGCGGGAGTCTTTGTTTTCTTCTTTTCCTGTAGCTAAACTGAACATTTTGTGAAGGCGAAGGTGTCGCCACGCTCCTTCACTGTGGAACCCCCAATGGTAAAGTCTCTGTAAACAGTAGGCACTCTATAAATACCTACTTGGTTATGGAAAAACAATGAAAATGAGCTGTATACTAAACCTGCGTGCACCCCTTAGTCATTGCATGACCAGAGCACCCCTGAAAGGTAGACGGGCATTTTCCCCATGGGACCCAGGAAGAAGCAGGCTTGGGGAGAAGGAGTCACCTCTCCACGTCACCACAGACCCTGGGACCTGGACAGGTGGTCGGTGGCTGGCCACTGTGGGTGAAGGGTCATGGTGGCACAGCGTGCTTGGCAGTGGAGAAAACATGTGGGTTGTGCTCAGTAGTGGCGGCGCAGCCATCTAACAGCAGCAGGCATTCAGGGCTGGGCTGTGGGTGAGGTTACATGGCTCCACGGAGAATGGGCAGAGAAGCCGGCTGGAATGTCAAGAATTGCAGGTTGTGGGAGGGTCACCTGAGGTTGGAGCCCGCAGTTCCTTGCCGGGGCTAAGGTGAAACGTGTGACAGGAGGGCCTGCATGTGGACATGGCTGGATAGGGAGGGAGCAGACACGGGAAGGGCTGCAAGGGGCTCAGGGAGCAAAGATCTTGAGGTGCAGAGGTGTCAGGAGGCAAGAAGGACATAGGAGAAAGGAAAATAGGAAAACCCCTGGACAGGACAGGGAGGGCCAGCAGCCTGAGGGTGGACCTTCCTGGGGACATCGGGGAGGATCCCTGGGAGGACTTCCCGGGCATGGAGGCTGTCCAGGTTGGCTGTCCTGGTGGCTGGAGGGAGCAGCGTGTCTGTGTTGTTTGCACAGTGCTCGTAGCCACAGCAGGGCCGGTGACGTCACTTTCGCGGCTCCCAAGACGTTTCATAAAATGCTTTCACTTTGGGGAAACGTTTCCAAGTTCCTGAATCTCAGCGTCATCCCTGAGGTCTCCTCCTGGCCCAGCTCTCAACCTCCTCTGAGCTCCCGTTACCCCTGGCTACGCCCAGTGTCACTCCTGCCAGCTGTGTCCCCGAGTGCCCCCGGCGCACCTGGTGCCGAGCGCCAGCTCCACTCAGCGCATCGTCGTGCTCTCGGACCCCTGCTCGTTCCTGAGCCCTCCTCCAGGGACTCTTCCTTGGGGGCCTGTGCTGGGCCAGGCGCCGGACCGGGCCTGCTTTGTGCAGTTTTCCTCCATCACGTTTCCCTTTAAGGAAACCGCCCCTGTGTAGCGCTCCCAGATCTCACTTCCAGATGCACTTGTGGGTTAATATGCGTTTGGGTGTTAAGCTCTTAAAACATTTATTAAGTGTTTACTCTGCGCCAGGCACCGTTCGAAGCGTTTCACACGCATTATCTCACTGGTGTCTCCTCCCGTTCCCAGCAAACTCTGGGAAGGAGGTGCCGCCCCTGGGCCGGTGCTGGACACACTGACACTCTGGAGTTGCTGGGTCTCCGGTTGGGACCCCTTGTGGTGCCAAGCGCCGCGCCCTTCCTCGCTGCCCCCGTGGCCGCTCACGCGTCCCGACACGCTCCTGCGGCCTAACTTTCCTACCAGACGCAAGCGCCTCGCGGACTCTCCCCAAGCTGCACACGCACGTGGGGGGCACAAGGGCTGGCCTCACGGGTGTGTTGCCCTTCAGGGCGCCAGACCCCAGAGGCACTGCCCTGCAGGCCACCGGTTTCCCTTGCTCCACGCAGGCGGAGCCCCCCAGCACCCTTGTCAAGGCTCTGCCTCAGGCTGCTGGCCGTCTCTCAGGCCTGCCACGGGTCTCCCTGGCCTCCCCCTCCGAGAGCGCTCGCTTCCCCTCACCCTCACACTTGCTTTTGATCTCACAGATCCAGGCCCTTGGAGAAATCAGGCAGTATGAAATATGAAAACTGCTTGGGAAGTAATTGAAGAAACACTGTGACTTTTGAAACCCATAGAGATAACACTCACACCTTCTTACTCACGTTATTTAATTTTTAATGGCAGATTTAATTAATGGAGATCAGGTCTTCTGGTTTCAGATGTGCACGGGGAGCAGCTGGGGGAGGGGGAGGGGCCACTGTCTGCAGGGCGGAGGAAAAGGCTCCCAAACCAGGACTCTCAGGAGCCTCATGGGAAGGAGAAATCACCCAGAAATAATAGCTCCCCATCGCTGGGTGCTCATTACCACATGGGGACGAGGCACTGCATTCTGAGCCAGCGCCCCGCGACTGACTCCAAGGGGGCACCAGGCCTCCTGGGCAGGGCTCCTGCCTCCCTGTGGGATTGTCCCAAGAGGGGGAGAGGAGGAGGAGGAGGGGGAGGGGTTCCTGGCGCTCTCCTGCACTCCATCATCTACACAGCTGCTCGAATGTTCTTCCTGAAATGCAGATCCATCCTGCCCCTCCCTTTCCACTCCTCAGCGCCTGTGGACTGAGGTCCAGGCTCTCAGCCTGGCCGGGCGGCCTTTCTCTCCGGCCCCTGCTCTCACCCTCGCTCCTGGTGCAGCTGTACCATCTGCTGTGTGTGCCCCTCCCTGCCCCTGATGCTACCGCCTCGTTTACAAGACCCTCCTCTCGTTGCTGGCTCGTTTCTGCTCATCTTATCAGCCTCGGCTCATTGAGAGTGAACGTGCCCTTTGACCAAGAGTTTGGCTGCCAGCATGTACCCTTTAGACGCACTGGCTCACGCACAAAGGTGGGGATGCCACCACGCACCGGCAGCTTTGTTGGTAGCGGGAAGGCAGGTGGGGGTGTGGCCTTCTAGTGCCAGCGGGCGCCCGGCCCTGCAGCGGGCAGCACGGGCGTGGCCCCGAAGCCAGCAAGCAGGTGAGGAGCAGCATGGCCCATGGGGCAGGGCACCACGTGTGCCAGGGGAAGTGGGCGTGTGTGGGTGTGCTTGCTCCCGGAGCATGGCGGCGGAGGGCAGCGTGCTGGGGCTGGTTGACCTGAGGCTTGCTGGTCACCTGCCCTCTCTGTGCGCTTTCGACCTTTCCAATCAGAGGCTTTTCCAAAAGCAACATTTAATGTTAATTAAATAAACAAATACATGAAATTAGACCTCGGTTCAGCTGCCAGCTCCCAAGAAGCTTCACCCCGTGGCCCTTGCCAGGCTGGGCCCTCTGTTGCCTTCACAGCACCTGGGCTGTGACAGGCTGAGCATCCCATTGTATGCATGACCTGGCGTCACCTGCAAGCCCCGTGAGGCCTGGGGACAGGGGCACTTTTCTAGGAATCCTCCTGCATCCTCAGTGTGAACATGGGTGGCCCCCGGTCCTTCTCGAAGCCCCTCGATGGTGGTGTGGCCCAGGAGCCTATGAAGTGCGCTGCTCCGGCCAGCAGTGGGCCTGGTGCACTCCAGCAGCCTGGACAGGGAGTGGTGGCCCCTGGGGGCTGACTCAGCCTTCCCAGCCGTGAGGAGGACCTCCGTGTGCCCAGGAGCAGTGGTGGGCAACATCCTGGGGTCTGCCCAGCCTGGAGCCAGCCCTGCGGGTGGGCCAGGGCAGGAAGGGGAATTCCTCTGAGTCACGCGAGAGACAATAGAGGAAGCTGCAGTGGGGTAATCACAGCCACTTCTTGGCCAGCGGGCACTTCCTGCGAGAACGCTGGCTGACCACACACTTGGTCTGCAGTTGCAGTTAACTCAGCCACCCACCATGCACACCCAGGCCAGGCCATGTGCTGGGAGACGTGGCAGCGAGTAGATGGGCTGAGTGCCCTGTCAGCCCGCTGGGCCACATGTGCTCTGGGTTGTTCCCTGGAAAAGGACACCGACTAGCAGTGGGGTGTGGCAGACAGTGGCCCAACACTTCTGCAAAGAGGGGAGGGCTGAGTCAAGATGCTGTCTGGGGGGTGGAAGGCGACAGAGCAGGGTGGAAGGGGGACATAGGCAGGACACAGATTCGCTCCAGAAGGTTCTATGGTCCAGCCCCACCAACTGTGGTCACTCTCTGGAGCTGGGTACTGCAGCCTCCTGCGAGGGGGCAGGGGCTGTCATTCCTCAGGAGTAAGGTTCAAGCAAGAGGGTGACCCAAATAGCACAGCCAGCACAGCCATGCTGGAAATGAAAACGTAGGTCTGTGGACCTTGGAGGTCCCCCCAGGGTGCCAGGAATGGCAGGTTCAAACTGAGTCTAAACGTTCCCCATCCAGGCTGTCCCAGCAGAGCCATCGGCACCATGGGAGGGAGGGGAGCCCCAGTTTCATCAGTCCCTGTGCGCCTACTCCTTCCACCAGGACAGGACAGGGTGACTGCACGTCAGACAGTTGAGGCAGCACCTGCCCTCTGAGCTGGAGCCCAGGGCTCCAGAGAGACCGTACTGGGCGACTTGGAGTAGGCCTGTGACCTCTGCTGCTGCCTTGTTAGCCTTGCTGGGGATGCTGCCTGGCCGGCCCTGTCTCGGGCTGAACTCAGGCGTGGCCGTATCGATCAGACCACTTCCCACAGGAATCAGTCTCTCTCCTCATGCGCCTGTCAGCACAGCGCTCCCCAGAAGCTGGGGTTGGTTAGCAGCCATGTTTGTGACGGTCTCCTCCAGAAACAAGGGGAGAACGTGGAGTCCTGAGCCTGTATGATCCGAGTTAACTCACCTCAGAGGCACAAAGAGGTCAGCTGACGTATCTAGAATCACACAGTGGTGACCCCAGGACTTTACCCACCTTGTTCCCAACCTGCCCACCCCCAGGCAGCCTGGCCAGAAGAGCCTTTCTGGAACGTGCCGTACTCAGGGCGACCACCCTGGAGCGCGGGGTCTGAGGTGGGCCACAGAGCGCATGCCTGACCAGGACTCAGGCACCTTTATAAGTCAGTCCTCTTTATAAGACTTGCTTTAGGCGAGTCACATCGCTACCTCTCTGGGCGTCAGAGTCTGCCTGTAAAATAAGACCAGATCAGGGTTCACCAAACTCTCTCTTTAAAGACAGAAAACCTTTTAGCCTCTGTGGACCCGCTTGTCTCTGCTGACACTACTCTCGGCTCTGCCAGCACAGCCCAAAGCATGTGTCAGCAAGTCATGAGCATGGCTGTGTTCTAATAAAACTTTATTTATAAAACCAGGGGACAGGCCAGTTTACGGGGTGGGGGGGGGAGTGTCAGTCTCTGAAGCAGAGGATACCCTTGTCCTCCGACCTTTGCTTCTCTCAGATTCTGTAGCTGCCCTGGACCACGGTGGGAGCTGATCAGCCAGCAGTCTGCTTTGATTCCGGTCAAGAAACGAACATCTGTCGATGTGGTGTCTAAGGCGGTTGCATCCCGGGAGGGAGCCAGAGGGAGATTTCTGTCGTGGGTAACCAGCTCTGTTTTTCTCTTTGTAGAATGCCGAGATGTACAAACTGTCTTCACAGCAATTCCACGAGGCAGCTTCGAAAATGGAGGGCACGATCAAGTAAGACTGTGTTTTTTCTTCGTCGTCGTAAACTCGGCCTGTGTTTGTGAAAGTTCCCACATGTGGCTTGAAGCCTGCCACCACCTGCCTAATTTCAGAATTATCTAATAACACAGATGGCCATCTGTTCCTCCATCCTCTCACCTGCGTGGAAGGCAGCCCCTGGTTGTCTGTGATCAGCTCCCGCCCTGACAAACGGGAGGGGGGCTGTGTGGCAGGCTGGCGGAGCTGTTTCAGGCCCGGTGTCCTGAGGACCCCCGGGGGACTCAAAGAAGGGGTGCTATGCCTCCTTCCCCCCTTGATAGAGGTAGTTTCCAGAGCAGCCTGTTCCCTGTGGACACACCTCTGCATGCCTGGCTCTTAGCCACGCTCTTCTCTTGCCTGTCAGCACCTAGGGTGCCCCGTGTTTAACCCCCAGTAGGGCAGTGCTGAGTGCTGGTGTCTGCCTTGGCCACTGCGCCGAAAGGGGAGACCCCTGTGCCGGAGTCTCAGGAATGGGAGGCAGAGCAGGTGTGCCCATTGCAGGTGCAGTCCTGCTTGGTTCAGGGCAGGGCCCCAGGCCGGCCTGCAGGACGCCTCAGGGGCAGGGAGAGCTGGGCTGTGCTTTGGTCCTTGGTGTGTAGATGGTCTCTGTGGAGCCAGAGCAGGTCCAGAAATCCACCAGGGTCTCCTGCCAACACCCTCCTCCCCCCTCCGGGGTCTCCACCCCAGGAATGCAGTGGGTGATTCCCCAGGCAAAGCTGTGTCTGTGCAAAGGGGGTAGGGGCCGGCTTTGGCAGCCCAAGAAGGAAATGTCAGAGGGAGGCTTGGATGACAAGGCCGGTGACAAAGTGCTTATAAACACGACTGCTGATGAGAACGGTGTGAGGCGCCAGTCACGGCAGCAGGGACAGATGTACACGCAGTACAGGCCTGTGGGCGCGGCACGGACCCCTGAAGCCGGAATGCAGGAGAACGGACGATAGGGGGGTGGGCCAGGAACAGAAGTGAGTTCCCGCAACATCTCAAGAGCTTGAACGGTAATAAATTCAGAGAGAGAACTTTCTAGCAGGCCGATAGAGACAGGAAGGCTCTTGCAGCTGCCTGCTGGCATCCCCAGGGCCTGAGTATGACATGGAGCCTGGGCAGTGGAACCTTCCAGAAGACACCCTGCCCTCATAGATGAGATGCTAGCCGATCCAGCTCCCGGAGGCTGCGGTGGAGAGGGTGGGAAGCAGGTGGGTGATGGCCGCCCCAGGAATGGAACCCCGGGGGCTGGGCGGAACCACGTGGTGACCCCCGCCCCCTGAGCAGCATGTGGGTAGCGATGCTGGCTCCACAGTGAGGCCCTCCAGGGGTGACCTACCCAGGGACACAGCTCCTGAGGACCCCGGACAGCTTCCTCTCAAGGACCCAGGTGTCTTGGCGCTGCCACAAAGCCGCTGCCCGGATGACCCCCGACCTCCCCGTGCCCCGGCTTGTTGGATTTGGCTTCATTGTCTTATCCTTTCTTGTCTTTATCTTCTCGAAATGCAGAGGAACAATGGCTACATCTGAGTCAAGCAGAAGGACTTTCATTTGTTCACTCGTTCGCCTCCTCCCTTGGCTCCAGCAGCCGCCTTCTACTAAGCCCATCACTAAGTGCGAGGTGCTGTGCCAGGAGCTTCACCTGTGTCCTCATAGTTGCTGCTGTCAGTTCCGTTTCGGAGGACGGGCTGGCTCCCTCACCCCCTCGAGGCATGGTCACACCCCACTGCCTTCCAGGCTGGGGTCCAGCTTGCTTCAGAGCCACTGTTCCTCTCACTTGTTTTCACCTCTTCACTGTCCCCAGAGGCTCTCAGAGCTGAAGATGGGCCCAAGAGGGAGGGAGTCAAGGTTCTGCCAGGGCTCCCCAGCCGGGCAGATCTGCAGTGAGACCTCAGCGCCGCCTCTGACTGGGTCTGTGCCCTTGGGCGAGTCGCTTCACCTGATTTCCTCTTCTCAGCGGAGCTGGCACCCCTTTTAGTGCTGGTGAGCGATACACGTAGGAAGCCGACCGGGGATGTCCGTGTTGCTGGTGGTGTCAGTGAGGCTGCTATGCAGAATGGCGGTTACTGAGTCATGTGTAGTGCCAGCAGCGGGTGGGATGGGCACTGCCCCAGCCCCCAGGATCCTCACACTCTTTTCTGGGCTCGCTCTTGTGTTCTCCGTTCTGTGCTAGCCACACTCTCCGGGGGGGGGGGTGGCTCCGCCCCTTTATCTTCACCACCCCCTAAGCCCAGGTGTGCCCACTCACACATGCGCATACCCACTGGGCTGGTACGCACAGTGGTGGGGACGGTGCAACTCCGCAGGTGCTGATCATAGAGGCTAATGACCGGGAAAACCTGAGCAACTCATTGACTCTGCACACAATTACAGCTCCTCGCTTGTGGTAGACCAGAAGCCATGTAACAAATGTATTGAATTGACTAAAAAAACAAAAAACAAACAACCCCCCCTTTCCTTAAATGGAGTAAACAGGAAGCAGTGTGAGTTAAAAATCATTTTACTTAAACATGGTGGTGGGGGGAGCCCTTGATTGGAAGATTTCCTGCATTAGCAAATGATGGTAAATTGCATTGTAAATGCCATGGAATAAATGCCAACTGCTGACATTATGCTCCCAACAGCAATATTGGGGAGTTTTCTTCCAAGGCAGTGGAGCTTCTTTTAACAACTTTGAGTAAACCAGAGGTTGCTTAGATGTTTAATTGGCTCTGCAGGCTCTCATTTCTTTGTTCATTCATTCATTCATTCATTCATTCATTCATTCATTCATTCATTCATTCATTCATTCACCATACCTGTACAGAGTATCTGACGCTATGATAAGCTACACAGCTTCTGGTGCTGCCAGCTAGGACCTCATGGCATTCAAGGAATCACAAGTAATATTTTGAAATTAATTGCATAGAAAGCAGTTGCCTGCACCATTATTGATTATGATAATGAGCTGGGACTGAAAATGAGATCTAATTAACAAACACATATCCAAGGGCCCAACCCTGGATTTGAACTTTGGGGATGGATTCTCTGAGGAAATGACATTGAAATTGACTCTTGCAGCTTGGTTAGAAGTTGGCCAGAGGAAGGAAAGGGAAAGAGCATGACAGAGCTCCACATGTGCAAAGGCCATGGGGCAGGAAATGATTTTATGTATTTAAGGGATTAAAAGAAGGCCAGTGTGGCTAAGAGTAACAAATGAGGAGAGACCAGAGACAGGATGAAGGCAGCAGAAGCCAAATTACACTTAGGTTAAAGTCATCTGAGGGTCTAGTTTTGCTGCCTGTTTTTTTTTTTTTCCCCTCTTAGTCCTAATTTCTTTATAAGGCTGATAATCCTTGGTTGATTGTCATGTTGTAGAGAGGAAGCATAGAGTCTCCAGGGTATACAGTCACACCTAGCTTAGCAGCAAGGATACTTTCTGAGAAACATGTTCTTAAGTGATTTTGTCGCTGTGTGAAAGTCACTGAGGGTGCTTTCACTAACCTGGATGATACAGTCTACCACACACCCAGGCTGTAGATAGGGGCATCCCACACATGGTTGCTGGATAAACCTCCTTATGTGCAACTGTTTTCTTCTGCTCTCATCCTTCATGGCCGCTTGAAGGAAGGCAGACTATCTTCAGCTCATGGGGGTCTGTGCTGGATACTTGCCTGCAGTTTTGCTGAAACCTAGCCTACTTCTGCTTCACCCTTGTTCCTTGGGTATGAGCTTCTAGAACTTGCCCTCTTTTTTGCTTCCTTGGCTCAGTGAGACTTCTAAAACTCCACTCTGCCTTTTCAATGGTTTTTTACTTAATTTCTTAGCCTCTTTTCTTGAGTAGCTCAAGAATCTGGTAAATGCAGTAGAAAAAGGAAGCCTCAAGATGGTGACTCAGTGTTTAGTTCCCTTTAGTTCTCTAGCGTCCTGATCCCGCAAGTCCGAGCTGCCTCGTTAGATTTGGGTCCCAAAGCTGTGTTGTTTCTACAGCCCTGTGAGCTTGCTGGAAGTGCTGCTGCTCGCTTCTCCACGTTTTTGATGAAACTGTTTGATTGACTCTCAGTCTCCTTTCCTGCACAACCCCAAGTGAAACTGGGTGCAAAACCGGCACCAAACTTGCAAGGAGAGATGGAGAGCTAAACCCGGTACTCTCTGGGTTCTTCCACCCATGCTCACAAAACAACAGTAACAAGGTTTATTAACAAATAAGGAGAGAACCAAGAGTCACTGAGACCACAAGTGTCTGGTTATCTTACCCCAGTTACTCTCCAGTTTCAGAGTCCTAAAACGCTGGAGATGGCACCTTCGCACCACTGCAGACATAAACAAGAGTTTTACAAAGAAGCACGTGTCTCAGATGGCATCTTTTTGCCCCTAAACCTAAACAGTTTCACACAAACCAGTTTCCTGGAAAGCTGTCCTCTCATTGGATGTACACAGATTCCAAGTTTCTTTAGCATACACAGATCCCAGCGAGCTAGCCTCTCTTTTTCGGAGGTCCAAATTCTGGTTTTCAAACCAAAGGCCCATACTTGCTTCTCTAGACTTTCCCTTTTCCCCAAGGTGGCCAAGTCCCAGGGTATACTGACCTTCCAGGCTGCTGCTCACCCCAGGGCCAAAGCCCATGATGGCATGCTTTTTTCTCCACATGTTTTTTTGCATCTTTCATCCTCTCCTGCTAGACTCCACCACAGCACTTCTTTCCTTGCTGGCCCTCAAGGCGTGTACCATCCAGGCAGTGTCCCCTTGGCAGGCCTTCCCAGCTGTGCCACCCAGTGACACAAGGAGAAAAGTGGTTCCAAGAAGGGACACTCAGCTCTCCGTCATCCTTACTCGTCAAAATCTTGGCCCTCAGGTCCGACTCTGTCTTGGTTTTTCTGTGTCTTCAAAGGTTTGTTGTTGTTTAATTCAAACCTGAAGCATTTTTCCCTCAGCTGGGAGCGTAGTTCTTTCACAAGCTGCCCCACTGCAGCTGGGAGCAGACATCCTGACTTAACTTTGAGGCCTATTAGAGTTTGCCAGGTAGGACAGTCACAGTTTGAGGACCCTGGCTTTGGAAGAATCCCACTACCAGGATAGGAACGGGCATGCTACTTGTGCCTACATCGGCACACATCCACCTCTTACCTCACAACACACAGCGGGAGGGTTGTCCGGACTTTCTGACGGAAGAGATTAAGACCCCAGGGAATATCCTGCATTTATTGTGTCACATCTATTTCTTATGACAACCTTCAGTCCTCTTCCCGTGGGATTCATTCAGAGCCTGACTTGGCTTCTCCCTGTCAGGAAACTTGTACAGTTCTCTCTGGCCCCACGAAGAGCCAGCCCTCAAAGAGGTTAGAACAATTGAGTTGAAGGAAGAAGGTTATTAACTGTTTCCGGAAACTGAGTCATTTTGCTCCAAGGACTTTGATCCAGAGAGGTCTGATTAATGTGGACATGGCAGGCTTGGAACTGGCTGGAGCTGTGCAGCCCTGGAATACCTCACCCTCCCGGGGAAGCAAGGACTTGGTAAATAAACTTGTGAGGGCCAGGGAGGGTTGGACTCGCCCTGAGAGGAGCTGTGATTTTCAGCACTTGGGCCTCCCCAGTTTGCATCGTTTTAGTGAGCTAGTGGCAGGTGAATGGTGCATACAATGGTCATTCATGTGCACCCTGAAATGAAATGGCTTTCCAGCGTTCTTTCACCCAGGTAACATTCCAGTTAGTCTCAAATCAAAGGAAATTTCTGTATCTTACTTCCCTCCTTACCCCAGCCTTTTAATGGAGCATTTTCCATTCAATTTCTATTCAATTTATCAAAATATGTGGTTTCGACTCTGTGCATGACTCTCTGCGAGGCTCGCAAATCAGAACCCATTTATGTCATTCATTTAGCAAATCAAGATCAAGTTAATACGTTTCTTTTAAAAGCACGTCCTGACCAGTACCCATGCAGCTGTTCTGCCAGGTGCTCGGTCCCAGGATCTCCCCTGCAAGAAGCTCGTGTGACCCGCGCCTTTTGTGTCCCTTTTTGCAGAGGTGACAAATACTCCACTTTACTTGCCAGTCTCAGTGCCTCGTCTATAAAACAGGCACAGTGACGGGGCCTTCTTTCGCCAGGCTCCTCCTGAGGCCGAGTGCAGCGACCACAGACGTGCTCAAGGCTCACCCTGCGCAGTGGGTGGTGGCGAAGTAGGATTTGAAGTCAGGTCCCTACATGTCCGAACTTGCTCTTTTCTCTTATTCTGGGACAGATTGTCCTAGCAATTACAGGACGAGGGAATGAAGCTACTTGCTGACCAGCTGCCTGACTGACGCTTTCTGTGCCCTTTCTCACCACGCCTCCCTCACCCTCCGGAGTGTGTGTGTGTGTGCATGTGCGTGTGCTTGTGTGCACATGGTTTTTCCAGTACCCAGGCCTTTCGCTGGCAGTCACTCCCAGTCTGGTGCAGATAGAGTGCCGCCTCTTTTCTAGCAAGGGCAAGAAAGATGCTCAGAGAGAGCGAGTTGTCCACAGAGGTGGTGTTGGTGTAGCACTTGGAAAAACTCAAACAGAAGCTATGAGGTGACTGAGCTTCAGAATCACAGCATCCTCTGCTACTTCTGTGGTTAGGGGGCAGTAGTTCACTTCAGGAGAGCTTCAGTGACTTTGGAAGAGTTTGGTTCCTTGCCTTTGCTCCCATCCTGTGCTCTCGGCAGACATTACCAGTGGATCCCAGCAACCTGCCGCTAAACTTGCTTATGATCAGTGGCGTCCCCTGGACAGCACTGTAGTAGCTGGTAGCAGCTTTGTGGGATCCACGTTCAAGGTGAAACTTATTTGCCATCCTGGAACAGATGAGAATTTTCAATTCTGAGGCTCTCCTTGATTCCTGATTTCAAAACACAGTCTATTGTTTGTCTTTGCATATCCTATTTTCTGTCAAGAATGTCCTCCCTTTTTATCCCTCACAGACTGTGCTCACCTGTCAAAATCCAACTTACAGCCTCTATTCTATTTACTGTTTGTCTTATCCGGAGGTCAATTCAATACCGTATTTTTCTCAGCATGCCCGCTGCCCGGCCTGAGACTTAGCTGTGATAGAGGCTCACTCAGTGAGTGCTGGCTGGGCCGATGCCCATCATGCAGGCATTAGGGGTGGGATTTAAAAACATTGCTGACTGTTTAAGCACTTCCAATGAAGGCTTTCAGAGCCTGTGTCAGAGCCTGCATGGGCAGGGGCCTCACATGGGCTGGGCTTTGAAGGAAAACCAGTGAGGGTACAGAGCCCAGCAGCGGTGCCTCTTGATGGGTGACCTGCACTGAATGGCATAACTGCTCTGAGCCACACGTCCCTCGCTCTTGTGGCATATTGTGAGGGTATCGTGCGAGAATGTGTTAAATGCATAACAAACTCTCAGTCCAGCAGGTATCATCTTCTAGAAGCTCACATTTTGGTGAGAGGGAAAAAGGGCAGTAGCCAAAGGTTTAGTCACAGGTACACTGAGTGAGTCATGATTGTCTGGGGAGTGGGAGGGTGGAAGGGGAGACCCCAGCATCCTGGAAAGATCCTCAAGTTTTCTTCCAAGCAACCCTAGGCAGGGAGGCATCTCAGCCCCATTCCCAAGAGTAAACATTAGAAAAGCCTCCCTGTCTGATGCCAGGGCACTGGGTGAGCAGAGGCCCTGTGACCCTGGCACACTGAAGCCCCATGCTGGTGCTGGCAGAGGCTGGCAAGGTCTTGGGTACAAGAGCAAATGGTGGTTTGCTCTGTGTACACACGCTGGACACGTGCACTACATCACATCTGCTCTGCAAGTGCCTGTGACTGTTGTGGATGAAGAGAGAAAAGTTTGAAAGAGTCCACACCTAAGGGAAAGCCATCGTCTCTGTGAACAGTTCAGGATTATAAACAAGGTCACGGGAAGCATGACTTTCCCTCATCAGTTTTTCAGTGACATACATGTAAGTGTGTGTATGTCGCATGTATAATGGAAATTAGGACGCATATAGACAACCACAAGTAAGAATATAAAGACAAGATACTAAAGTACCACAGTGCACCGGAGGGGTCGGACCCCCAAGCTGATAGCTAACAGTGACCACACAGCGGGACAAGACCAGGCTTGTGAGAATGTGTATATATGAGCGTGTGTGAGTGCCTGTTTATGCGTCTGTGTGCATGTGTATATGGACATGAATATGGAAGGGCGTGTATGTGTGCGTGCATGTATATGTGTTATTACTGTGGCATTGTATGAACGTGTGAGTACACGTAGGACTGTGGGAGAAATGTGTGTATGAGCACATGTGTATGAGCATAGGTTTGTGTGACTTGTGTATGATGTGAGTATGCTGGAGGGCATGTCTGTGAATATGTACCTGTGTGAGTGCATTTCATGTCTCTATGTGCACATATATGTACATATGCAATGAAAGCGCACGCATAAGAGTGTGTGCACATGATCGTGTGGAAAGGTGTGTTTGAGCCTGGGTGAGCATGTGCACGTGCAGCTGCGCGAGTGTGTCTTTCTGATGCGCCAGCTTCTCTTGACTTCCCCTCCATCACAGACTGAGGCTGTTGGACTAGACGCTGCACTCTAGACACAGGACTCTCGTGTTTGCAAAAAGACTAACGTGTTAGTCTTGCAGCGCAGCGCAGCTGTGATCTGGGTGAACCCGATGGACATTCAGGGGCCTGGGTCAGATTCCCAGGCCTGGAGGGCTGGGTAAAGGTATGGGCTCCTACCCCCCTAGGTCCCCATTGCCTGTCCCCACCAGGGTCCAGCCACTCCCATGGGATCCAAGCTGGCCAGGCTTGGACTGATGAGTTGGGGAGGTTGCACGAGATGTGCCTTGAAGCAGCCGGGGACTTTCTGCTGGCAGGTGTGCTTGGTTCCTTCACAAATGTGGGAATTATCAGCCCATGTGTTCCTGGGGTTCCATCCGGGTCACCATACATAATGTGGTGCTTAGACCTGCTACTCCCTGCTGTGCTGCATGGGCATGGGGTGCAGAGACGGAGGGTGGGCGGCGCCCCAAGGGAAGGGATCAGTCAGAGGGCTGAAAGGCACTCTGGAGGGAGCAGGCTGGCCAGAGGACACGCTGGATTCTCTGAGACACTGACTGGTAGCTGGACTCCAGCCTTGAGCTGCAGCTTGAAATTTTAGGTGAGACCTAGAAAAGGACTTCCGGGCTTGTACCGAGAGATGATAATGCCATGACAGCTGAGGGAAGGAAGCTGTGCAGCCTTAGTTCCTCTGGAAAGGGGGAAGGAAAAGCAGCAGGTTGCCCTCCCTCCGCCTTGTTTCCCGTCCGGTGCCAACAGCAGAGCGCCCCTTCTCCGTGCAGGCCCCCACCTTCTGTCCCCGCCCGCCCCGACTGCCAAGGAAGTCCCGCCTGGGCAGGGCTGATGGAAAGTTGATCCTGCGTGAGGTGTCAAGATAAATTCACCTTTGTGCCGGGTCAAGGCCGGCTCTGGTAGGGGCCATGTGAACAGGGACTCGGGGGCTGGGGAAGAGGCTTTCCTTGTGGGTGTTTGTGACTTCCCCTTGTGGCAAGGGGGGGGGACCAGCCTGGGGGGAGAAAGAGATGTCTGTGGGGTGGCGATGAGACTCGGCTGTGGATGGAAGGGCAGGCTGGTTCCGGATGTGAAGGGCCTTCCGTGCATACAGAGGAATTTGGAATTCATCCTACAGGCAGTGGCAAACCATAAAAAAGCTTTTAAGCCGGGAATTGATATGATCAGATTTGTGTTTTGGAAAGATAACCGGCAGCATCTGGGAGATGAAGCAGTAATGGTGTGTGGGGGGGGGGAGGGGGGGATGTCGCTGCAGCCCCACAGACGCATGACACCATCCAGAGCCCTGTTGGGGCACCTTCTGGGGTGGAGATGGGGCTCCTGCTCCAGGGCAGCGGGACAGACAAACGGTCGGCCACACAATAAGATGAACAAAGTGCTGAGGAGATGAAGTCGTTGCTGGAGTCGAGGCGCTGGGCCTCTCCATGTGGAGGGCGGGGCTGGCGTCTGACCACGGAGCAGAGCTGAGCCTCAAGCTGGGACTGTGCACATACCCCCCAGCCGGCCTCCACTGCCCCCTGGGAGACTGAGTGCCCATAGGGTGAGGGCTGGGTGAGGTGCGGCAAGTGCCACATAGCAGGGTGCCTCCTGCCCGTGGCGGAGGTGGTGTGAGTGCCCGAGAGCCTGCGCGGTGGCTCCCGTTGCCGTGGACATATGTGGAGCTCCCCAGCTGCCCCAGGTGCCTGAGCCAGGGAAGGGCGGCCGATGGGAGGGTCATGGGTGCCCCTGGTGCAGGGACAGTCCACTGGGGCGCAGAGTGGCCGAGGCCTGTGCGGACATCCTCGGGCTGGCCTGGGGCTCTGGCCTCGGCAGCCATCGGCTCAGGGCCGGTGTCTCCTGGGACGGCCAGCCCGTGCCCTGTGCTTGCTTGCTGCTCAGAGACCCATGACTCGGGGAAACGGGCTTAGAGACGGCGGCGTGCTAATCCCCTCCCCTCGACCAGGAGGGAAACAGCGTTTAGTTCCCAGCTCTATTAAGGGACTCGCTTCCGGAGTCAAGCCACCGTCCCCAAAGGCAGCGGCTGGGGGCTTTTCCTTTGTGCTGCTTTTGTTTTCTTTTGAGTGTTACGTTTAGATTAGCTTCTGGGGATTAAGTGTTATTACAACGGAGGAGTCTTTTCAAACCGGTAAACAGGTACCGCTTAGCACCCTCGCCACCCGATGTATTTCTCCAAGTTCTGTTGTCCACCCCACCCCCACCCCCACTTCATCCCACCCCCACC
>PVHY01014851.1:0-37382 GCA_004024945.1 Uropsilus gracilis | reverse complement strand
CCTGCGCGCTGGTTTCCCTGTTTCAGGCATCACTCCCGACTTATTCTTGAATCTTTAAATCTGTAATTAGGGACAACGGAGCCAGCCAAACCCTACCGGCTCCCCTAAGTTTCTTTGATTTTCTTTCCTGCTATGCAAATATCTTAAGCAACCAGTGACTGATGCAAAACTCGGGAAAGAAGAGGTTCTTTGTGTTTTCAAGAACTTGATGGACGAGCCTGGGGTTGCGATTTTAAAGAAAGTATAAAACATCCCGTTCTAAATTTAGGTTTATTCCATCATGTCAGGGAAGGAAATTGATAAGAGACATCGCTCCGCTGTTAAGCAGCATTCCAATAGGAAGAGTGAGAACATGCATTATTAATGCCCGAAATGTGAATTATTCATCAGGACTGGAGTGGATGCCAAATTGTGACACATGGCGATTTGCTTGAAAGACTAGTTACCCTAACTTTCTAGTTTATGGTGATGGAGATTATTTTGCTATAGTGTTATAACTGACACAATGTATTCCTGTGCCAGTGCCAATGTTTATGGATAGATTTTTGAAGCAGACGGAAAGGAAATAGAGTTGACTTGCTTTCCTTTGATGTTTTACAGTCTTCTGGATGCCAACACGTATAGTCTCTCAAGATTTAGTCATTTTGTCTGTGTTAATAGATGTTAGAGCAACTCTTGATACTGTGATTGCTCAGGGAGGAAAAAAAAGGTGAAAGGATCATCAAAGACACCTGGTCTTACACCTTGACCTTGATTTTTTTTTTTTTCTGGTTAATTTGGAAAGTGTTCTCCTTGATACAGTTTTCTCGATGGAAAATTGCATGGCGGGTCCCATCGCGCTCAGCAAAGCCTGAAGTTGAAGTTTCTGTGCAGGCTGCAAGTAATGCCTCAGGGGCGTGGTCTAGGGACTAAGCATCCAAACTGAGGAATGTTAGTGTCCCGGTACATGTGTCTCCAGGAGAGACGCGGGGTGTGCCAGTCCCTGGTGTCTGCTCCCTACCAGGCCCTCAGGAGGTGCATCGAACTCCAGAGCGAGACTTTGCCATTCCTAAGTCTTTTGGGGGACAGATTTGACGTAGTGGTTTTATTCATGGAACCCAGACAAGTGTCTGTGGCTTAGCACCATGTCGGGAGGGTTTATAATTAAACAAGAAGACAGCGCTTTGTGGTAAGCAGCTGTTGTGCCAAGGAATGCGTCCTCGGTTGGCTCAGAGAGCAGCCAGAACGAGTCCCGCTTCTGAGAGTCAATGATTGCTCTTGGCCTGACTTTCCCGTCTGCCCAGTGAAGACTACCCTGTGATGTTGGGAGCCCCCAGTAAATATTATTCTGTTGTGACTCATGGCCGCTCAACAAGACACAAGGGCTCAGAGTGGCGTTCAAGGCTGCAGGTTTATTACTGGGGCACCCGGGTCCCCAAGTCAGCTCGGCAAGAGAGACCCTGAGCCATCTCTGGGACAACCTTTCATGGGGCAAAACCACCAACCTCTATTGTGAAGCAAGCAAACAGATATAGGACACGTTCCCACATTCCCATAATGGTGGGGCACGTTCCCATAATGACAGGTTTGCAATAAAGCTGACATCAATATCTATCAGGAGGACAGTGCTGGTGTCCATCATCTATCAGGTGGACAAGATGGTTGTCAGGAACAACCAGGAGTAAGGGGAGGCAGACACAGGCTGTGAGACCAGCCGGTCATGGTGGGTCCTTTCTACAGAGGGCTGAGAGAGGACGCTGGTTTCAAGATGGGGATTTTAAACAAAATGGAGTCACTTTGGTTCGTCTGTTCCCAACACTCCCCCCATATTCAAAGGCTGTTTCAGAGAAATCCTTTGAAACTGCCATGGAAACACACAACATGCCGTCTGATTGTGTTATCTCTGGTAGAATCAAAGTGGAGTCAGATGGATGGGAGGATGCAGGCACTTTTAACTTTCTTCTTTCTCTCTAGATGTGTCCAGAGGTATAATATTTGCTTAGCTGCTGGCTTTTCCCATTGGGTAAAGTTTTGACAAAAGAAAATGCATTTAAGTGATTTTGCAAAGGGCCCATTTCTCACTGATGAAGGGGTCACCTTTCGCTGAAGTCCTACACAGCTGAAGTGACGAAGTCATCCTCTCTCTGGACCCACTTTTAAAAATAAGCATCACAACGCTTAATGAATTCAGCTCACTGAACCCCAGAGTTACACTATCTTCACATCTTCATTCCATTCATCTCCATCCATTCAGGAAGGGTCAGACTGCGCTGGCAGTGATGTTTGTTGAAGAATATAGGGGACATTCTGATGGGGGAGGGGCAGCTGTCTACAGTTATTCAGCTACTACACAGAAAATACTAAGACGTATTACCAGATCTGTGGCAGGTTAGGTGATCTGCACCCCATGAACCAACTAAACGTATGTTCTAGACGCCCCCTTGTAACTGTCTCCACTTGGTTTACAATGGAGGGAATCTCCCAGTTAGACATCGCCATAGCTTGTCCATGACGGGTCCCTCATGGTTCAACCTCAGACTTGTCCTCTGCCTATATGTGCAGTTCCTCCCCAAACCCAGACCTTTCAAGTGACACCTCTGTGCTCCATCTACGGAGGACTCATCTGTCCTGCTCACGTCTCCACCTGGTGTCTAGCGGTCTCGTGCTTAATGCAGCCTGACTGTTGGCTACTTGATCTAAAGCTGCTTTTTCTGGATAGATCGACTGCTTCTTGACTGGGGGCAGGGGCCGAGTCACTTGAATTGTCCAGCTACAAACCCACCTACCTACCCACCCATGCACACATCCATGCACCACCCACCTACTTGCCTATCTACCCATCCACCCACAGCAAGTAAACAAGTCAGTGTCGTTTCTCCTTTCCTGATCTCTCACTCTCTCAGCTAATCTATCAGGAGATCTTGGAGACTGTCTTTAAAATAGATGTGGTGTGGGACTGTCCAGACGTGTCACATCTACCCTACTGCCTGGCTTCAGCCCCCCCAGTCCTTTCCTCTGTTGTTCGCTTTGCTTGAAATTCTATTCCCTCTGCTCAGAGTATAGGTTCTGCAGGCATCTCCTCCAGGCTGACTCTCACTGGCTTTTACCTGTCTTCAACTGCCACTGTTTCACCTTCCCTCTACCCCCACATGTCCTCCTCCTTGTCCCCCTTGACTTATTGTCCCCCCACTCATGGGTCTGTATTTTTTTTTGACTTGTTAATGTCCCCAAAGTAGTTTGTGATGCTCTGCAAAGGCTGAGCGTTCTGTCTTATTTCTACCAGTGCCCCAGTGCCCGGAGCAGTGCCAGCATGTTGGGGGCACTGGGTGGAGGGATCCTTCTTCTCTGATGTTCTTTGTTGTCACCAACTGTCCCATCACCCACACGCGTGCTCGAAGACCCGGGGAGTCACCCTTGCTTGCCCACTCTCATTCCCTCCCCTCATGGACAATTCATCCCCGTGTTCCACCTCCCCAGTCGATCTCAGTCTTCTGACTTTTCTTCTGTCCATCACTGTCATTCTAGGCTATTCCTCTGTTGAGTGAGTGACTGCATGAATGAATGAATCTGCCCACATGTGCTGGGTTCAAAGCAAAGGTTCTGACATGAGATGATGTTGCTATCCCAGTTCAGCATCCAGTTGTGTGACTTTTGATGAGTGATGAACGTTTGTAGGCCTCAGTTGCCTATAAAATCGGGGAGACATTACACTCCCCTAATCGATGACCCTCGTTAAGGACTTAGCCAGTGGCTGCCACAGTGAAAACCCAATCAATGTTTATTACAGCCCTCACTCTCACAGCTATGGCTGCTCGAGACCAATGACACACAGGTCTTCTATGCAATAGCTCTCATTTTAAGTAACTTGCTGGAAAACAGTCTTACTATCTGTGAAATAATGAATGTGCAAACATCTTGGTCCTGAGGCTGGGTAGAAAAGGAGTCATTGCCTTTGTAGGGTTTTTCATGAGCCTTAGATCAGGCGTGGAGGTGTCAAGGGCAGGAGAAGTCATCTATTTGATTAAGAGTGAGTTCATCGGACGGTGCAGTCCTCCTATTCACATGGAGAGCCTTCTCGGGGGTGGCAGGGGACAGATATGAAAAATTGATGTAGGGTCAAACTTGAAGAGGAATTAATTTCCTTATTCCTGTGTTTCTCTGTGTCACCTGCCCCCATGTCACCTGTCACCTAAAGAACACTTGGTGTTCATGACACTTGGTGTCACCTGTCCCTAAAGAAGTGTTGCTATTTCATTTAAGGTTTTGGATTTGGAGGTGATCAGAAACCTGTGTAATGTCCATGGTGCCTGATGAAGTTATGATGGTGACAGGAAATCATAGACAGAGATGAAATGCGACGTGGACTGTCAGCGTGTAGGTATAGCTGGCCCAGGCTGTAGGGTTGGGTCCAGGACCCTATATCCACAGGTGCTCATCTTTTATGTAAAGTGGCAAACTATTTGCTCATAAACTGCATCTCTGCCCTCACTTTAAATCATATGACTTAGATGACTTATAATGCCTAATGATAAAACCTACTTATAATGTCCGGTGCAATGTGAGTGCTTTCTAAATAGTGTCAGACTGTACTGTTGAGGAATCATGGCAATGGAAAATGGTTCATGTTTGACATCGTTACAACCATTGGCAACCCAACTGTGGAGTGTGAATTTCCACCTGGGTGGAATCTGAGGCCGCAAAACCCACAAGTAAGGGATCTGGGAGTCAGGAGGACCCAGAATATAAGGCTCTCTCTCTGTCTCGCTCTCTCTTTCACACACACACACACATACACACACACACAAGCATGCACACGGACTCCCACATGCAACTATTCAGTAGGAGAGAGGCAGTGCTATTTTTCTTCTCAGAAGCACAAGTCTTTGGGGATACTTTATGGTACTGAGATTTACAGTCAGATGTACTAAAGACACTTGTCTAGGTTGAAACTCTCTGTTTTGGGGGCCATTTAAATCAGCTTCACTGGTTTCCATGTCCAAAGTGCTTTTCAGTTGATATTTTTATCCTATTCCTTTGATGGTTTCTGTAGATAAAAGATTAATTATGCAAAGTCAGCCTTTAATCTTTAGCCCCCAAACTGATTTAAGCCAAGAATGTCCAGTTTAGTGACTGTGTGTGTAGATGTAAATCAAAGTGTCGACGTGATGGTTTTCCCCACATCTGCCCATGTATTTATTTTATTATACTTATTCAAGGTATAGAAATTATATTTTTAAACAGCTTTGTTATTTTGGGGGAATTTTTGTCTTTGGCATATTAAGGATTTAGTTTTCCTTTTGCTTTCATCTATTTATCAAATGCTGAATGTCTAGTAATATCTGAGTCAGGATAAGGCACTAGGTACTGTGGACGTCACCCAGTAATTGACAGTCTCATTTTCATCATATTGTCAGTTTGAGATTAGTCACTAAGTTAAGGGTGAAATCAGGCTAAGTAACAGGTCACATATTGAATTGCAAAGATCTCTTATGATCTCCCTGTTTCATTTTTGTTAGGCGGGGAAGAGCAAATTGGATTTTCCATTCACTTTAGGAATTTCACTTCATTAAGCTGGAAATAAAACCTTTGGAGACACAAAATCAGGAAGGAATGATTGATTATAATGTCTCCTTCCTCCAATCCTCTTCCTGTGAAACATGGGATTAAAATTACAAGTTTAAAAATACCACAGATATGTGTGAGTATTGGAGTTAAAATAGCCTCTTTCTGGAATGCAGATGATGGCCACATTTGGATAAGTGTCTGGAAGCTGATTTTTGCAGAGCATTTGCTGATCTCTGGGTCCCAGAAGCATAAATGTTGTGTGTTTCATGTTCCAGAGTGAAGTGTTTTTAACTAGACTCCAGTCATAGAGTGAAGTGGTTTTTCATAGATTTTACTGGATTTCTTTAGCGATTTGGACCTTCCAACCCAGACCTCTCTCTTCCCACCTGCTACCCTTCTCCTCATTTTTAAAAATTAAAATCTAAAACATCTGTTTTTATTTTTATTTTATTTTATTTGGACACCAGGTCTTGCTGTGTTGCCCCGGTTCCACAGACTCAAGTTGCCTGGGTTACTGGGGACTCAAGTGATCCCCAGTCTCAGCCTCCCAGGTAGCTGGAATTACAGGCGCCCACCACAGAACCTGGCTGCTTTTTCGAGACCAGGTTTCACTATGTTGCCTGGGGTAGTCTCGAACCCATGAACTCAAGTAATACCGGGCCTCTTGCCTCCCAGAGCTTGGATTACAGGCACGCACCACCATGCCCGGCTTAAAATATCTGTTTTTGGAAAATCATGGCTACACATGCACTTGTAGGACAAGAGGGAGAGCTGCCTCCTGCCTTCCGTCTGTTTCTTGCAAGGACCACATTGTTCAAATCTGTTATTATTCCACACCCAGGACACCACGTTGATGACATCAAGATGTTGCATGTTCCTTTGAGAGGAGGTCCAACTCTTTGTCCTCCAAGATCTGCCCCTGCCCCTGGCAATAGCCCTAAAGGTCTGGCAGCTCCTAATCTGCATTTCCATTTCTGTAATTTTATCATTGTTGGAATATTATAGCTTCGGAACCACAGGCTATGGAACCTTTGGGAAATTCTTTGAAACTCAACATAATTCTCTGAAAATACTTGCAGCTATTCCTTCCTTTTTATTGCAAGCTGTCTCTGCAGTAAATGTACCTGCTGGTATGGCCTTCACCTGCTGAAGGACATCTGGGTTGTTTCTAGTTTGGAGCTGTTGTGAATGAAACTGACATAAGCATTTGTGTTGTGTGTCTGTGCAGTTTTCATTCCCCGAGGTAAGTGCTGAGAATGTGTTTGCTGGGCTAGGGGTAACTGCCAGTTACATTTTTAAAGAAGCTGACAGCCTTTTCTATGGTGGCTGGATTATTTCCTTGACACATCAGTGATGTCTGAGTGAACCATTTTCCCTGCATCCTTGCTTGTCTTTGGTGTTGTCTTCAGTTGTTGATGTGGTCACTATTTTTTATTTTTCATGTATTATACCACAGGTACTGATCTCATGGTGGCTTTAGTTTAATTTGCATTTCCCTAAGGTAATAGCATGGAGTATCTTGTTCATGTTCTCAGCGATGTTGTCTAGATCTGCATTAAGCAAAATACCTGTTTATCTCTCTTGACCATTTTCTAACTGGATAGTTTTTTTTTTAACTGTTGCATTTTGAGCATTTTTTATCTTTTCTATATATGAATCCTTTTCTGACATGAGGTTCTCAATGTGGAACATGTCTTTTTCAACCTCTTAGGTCTTTCACAGAAAAAAAAAGTTTAGTTTAGAGAGAGTCTTAGCAGGTTCTTTTCCTCTTTTTGGTTCATGATTTTAGGAGTAACTTTTTGCTGAACCCAAAGTTCCAAACACTTTTTTTTTCTAAATGATTTATAGTTTGACCTTTTGCATTTAAGTACTTAGGCTATTTTGAGTACATTTTTGTGTAAGTGTACATTTTAGGTCCAGAATTGTCATCGTTGTCATCATCATCATCATCATCATCATCATCATCATCATCATCATCATCATTCCTCCTTCTCTTCCTCCTCCTCCTCCTCCTCCTCCTCCTCCTTCTTCTTCTTCTTCTTCTTCTTCTTCTCCTTCTCCTTCCCCTTCCCCTTCCTCTTCCTCCTCTTCTTCATCCTCTTCCTCCTCTTCTTCTTCTTGTTCTCCTCCTCCTCCTTCCCCTTCCCCTTCCTTGTCCTCCTGTTCTTCTTCATCCTCTTCCTCCTCCTCCTCCTCCCTCCTCCTCCTCCTCCTCCTCTTCTTCTTCTTCTTCTTCTTCTTCTTCTTCTTCTTCTTCTTCTTCTTCTTCTTCTTCTTCTTCTTCTTCTTCTTCCTCTTCCTCCTCCTCTTCTTCTTCTTTGTTCTCTTCCTCTTCTTTTTTGTTTTGTATTTATGGATGTCCAGTTCCTCCCACACATCTTATTGTAAAGGATGTCTTTTCTCCTTTATTTATATTTTATACATATTTATATGTATCTGCATATATATCTATCTGCATATTTATATGTGTCTGCAGCTGGCTGCAAAACAGTCACTGAAGCAACAGGAGAGAAATCTACAGCTAAACTGGTCCTCTCAGGTTCTTCCACAGCACAATTGCAGGACAATTCAAAACGACAGTAGCAAGGTTTATTTATACACAAGAAGAGAACCAAGTGTAATCAAGGTCATCATGAGTGACCGGTTACCTCACCCCAGTCACCCTCCAGTCTCCAATGTCCCAAGAACACTTCTAAGATGACGTCTCTGAGCTGTTGTTTACACAAAGTCCATGCTGCTAGTAGACCATCCACTCTTTTCCAGGGGCCAAGTTCCAGTTTTCAAACCAAACACCTGTACTTGGATTTCTCATAACTTTTTCTCTCCCCCAGGATGGCCAGGTCCTCGGTGCTAACCTTCCAGGCTGCTGCCCATCTTGGGGCCACAGTCTGTGCTGGCTTGCTTCTCTGCACCGCTTTTCTGTGGCTCTTCTCCTATGTCAACCTCTAGCTACAGGGCTGCTTTCCTGGCTTGCCTGCATGGTGTGTATCATCCGGGCAACTTCTGATTGGCCTGCCTTCCCAGCTGTGCCACCCAGTTGTATATCTACTTCTGAGTCCTGGCTTGACACCACTGTTCGTGTGCAACCACCCTCTGGGTGGTTGGCCCTAAGTCTTGAAATAGAGTAGACCGATTCTTTCCATTTTGTTTGCAAAATTGTTTGTCTCATTCCTTTGCCTTTGGGGATGAAGATTAAATCATATCTATGACTAGTCCAAGCCTTGCTGGGTCTCTTTCCCTCTCAAAGGGTGGGCTGGATGCATTGCTTTTACCCTGTTGGAAACAGGATGCATCTGTTTGGGTCTCAGGTTGGCCGCTGACAGTGCCCTTGGGGTTATTGGTTACTCTTTATGGAAATTAGCTTCCTCATCTGCGAAAGTGAGGATAATAGTACAGCCCCCCCAATAAAAGATAAGTATATCAAACTCCTAACCCTGTCCCTGACTCAGAGTAAAAACTTAATGAACAGTTATCTTGTTGAGTTTTGTGTTTTTTAAATGTTTTTTTGTTGGTCATTATCTGTAAGAACATAAGCCAGTAGCAAGTCATTTTATTTCATTCCAGCAGAAAAGTGAGGGCTTTGATGATGGAAAACAAATAGCATGTAATCTTCCCCTGGCTGTTAACGTTTGCAGCATATTTTTATTTATGTTTAATTTTAACTATTTTTTATTGATATATATACACACACACACACACACACACACACACACACACACACACACATATAGTACATCATTGTCTACCTTGAGGTTCTGCCAACACCTTATCATCCATGAACCATCTTAATCTCAATGCCCACCCCTTCCTCTCTCTTGTTCTATGCATCAGTTCTGTTGAGAGTTTTAAATTGTTCTTGTATGTCTTTTTTCCCTCTAACCCTCATATAAGTGAGACCACCCTATATTTCTCTTTTTCTGACTTATTTCCACTAATATGATTTGCAGCAACATAGAGCTAAAAGGAATCTTGCAACACATTTTTGTATTGTGTCGACTTATGAACCCCAGTGAAACATGATCTTGAAAATATAAGTTGAGTGTATTAGCCAAAAAGGTAAACTTTTGCTAAAAAATTTGACCATAGTATTTTTCCTTGTTAATTCTTGAATGAGGGAAGTGGATGTTATGAGAGGTCATTTTTTAAGTCAGTAAACACTGAATCATGAAATAAGAAAAAGTCCTGCATCTAAATAACTTATCAGATCAAGCCATGGCTAGTAGGTCTTTTAATAGAGAACAGTAGGTCAGTACAGTCTTCTGTTGACATTATTGTATATTATTGTGTTCCTTAACCTTATATTGTCTTCAGTTTTTCGTTTACCTTTAAAGGATACTGTTTTTCTATTTAAGATAGGAATGTGTAGCTTCCTCTTGAAATAAAATTATCTAAATAGTAAAGTCAATTAATAGAGACTTAACTTGTGGTGCAGGTATTACCAATATGAGGCATAAGCTGGGATGTAGAGGTTGAAAGTCAGATTCAGGGCAAATCCACAGGTGATCTGTGCAATTGCAAAGCTAGGGAAATGCAGAACCATTGTGCTTGTCTTTTTAAGTGGCTTTTCTAAAAATCCTTTACTTTTAGCTGCTGCGTGGCTTGTCACTGTTTCCAAGACTCTTTGTCTAGTTTTCACCAATTAGTTCCACCACTAATTTTGAAATTGTCAGCAGGTTTCAAGTGGGTGTGTTCTTCGTGGATCACACAATAGGAATGGAGCAAAGTGTTCGAAGTCCTGCTCTGGACCTGTGAGACATGGGGCACCTGGTCTTATGGGGGTGTGTTACGAGGGCAAGGTAGTGGGGAATAGCTTGTAGTGGTTTTGAGGCTGGTCTACAGGCGTCTTCATATGTCACATGTCTGAGTAATCCCCTAAACCTCCACCCAGGGATGTGTATTTCTGCATGCCAGTGACATCTAGGTCTGTTTTCTGCAAGGCCATTGGGTTGTGGCTGGTTCTGGAGTCCTAGTAAGGAAGCCTCGGTGGGGTTTCTCAGTGGTGATTAGCTGTGGGTTTTGTGAGTTTCCTATTAGCCTGTCTCCATCACAGGAAGGTAAAATAAAGTTTAGGCCTAGGGTCTTGTAACAATTTTCAATGAATATCTTAAAAATAGGGTCTTAAGAAAGAATATCCCATGTATGCAAGACCATCCTCTCAATCATTTTCCATTGATAACATTATAGTGTATATGTCACATCTTGCCCCAAATCCCACAGACTCCCCTCAGATTTGCCTAAACCTTTGTTTCACCTCCCCTTCATTCACATGCACAATCAACAGCAATAACTTACAGTTGACAGAGAAGCAATTAGCTTGTGTTTTGAATGGACTCACTCAAATAAAGTTAAAACACTAGTTTTAAATTCAAAGATTTAACATGTTTTACTGTTCAGGAACACAAAGTCTTAAAATGCATTTTCTAATCCTCATACCACATCTTAATACATACTTAATATGTATTTATTAACATACTTAATAAAAACATTGCTTTAAAACCTTTAAGGAATCTTCACTTTCTGAGTCTCCCATCTCAGAGGTACAATTTCTTTAGGTCCCCAATACCCATATGTAGACATTGTGGCTAATTTGCAAAAGAACTACTTTTTGAACCTGGCTTATGTTCCACTCATCATGGCTAGAAGTTAGGGACTCACTCTGGATTCTGGTCTCCAATGTCCATTTATTTCATGTAAAATGTTGGCTTGAAGGAAGGTTTGAAAAGAGCACCCCTGGGAGTTTGTTCCTGGAGAGTTCTTTGTTCATTTGTGTCCATGTTGTGCACGAATGACTGCTCTCTCTGCTACTCTCTGGGCTGGCTCCCTCTGACTCCTCGGACTTTGCTTTTAGATTTTCTGCCTCAAAGTCACCTGCTGGAGCACCACACCTGAAGTCTTCCCCTCACGTCCCCCCGGAGGCATCTCCCTAATTTGATAAGCCAGATATTTTTCTTGTTCAAAACATTTTTTTTTGTAATTTATATTTTCTCCCACTGGACTATAAACGGTACAAAGACCTTTGGCCTTACTGGGTCTTCCCAGCTACTCATCCATACAAAGCGCTCGGCATTTGTTGAAAGAATGATTTTATTGTAGGTTCGAATAATGAAATAAAATGTCTAAATGTAAGAAGACAAAGAGAAGGCTGTGTCTGTAGCCTGCTTGGTTTTGTTGAAGGCTGTTCTTAAGTGGTTTCTATGATTTCTCAAACTGCTGTTGGTATGTAATCGACAACTTTAGTGTCAGGGGATACAGGAATAAATACCAGAAGTTTGGGTTGATCCCTGTAAAACTAAATTGTATTTGATTTTGTTGAACAGGTAGTATATACTCTTGGTGTGAGCGCTGGAGATACAATGATTCTGTATTCAACAGTGAGGTTTCTTTTCAGCCTCTTCCAGGAATCTTCTCATTTCCTTCCCCAGAAGCAACCACTTTGAATAAACTCTAACAGAATAGTCTATGTATAGTCATGTGTGTGTGTGTGCATTAATGTAGGTGCTTGCAGGTGTGCACATAATATATATATATGATATATTTACACATTCTTTTATGCCATTATTTTATTTTTTAGCGATATAGCACATTTCTTAACAACTGGGCAGGATTCCAGTGCATGTATTTATCTATTTGCTTACTTCTTTCCTTTTTATTATTACTATTTTTGTGCAATAAAAAGTATTTATACATTTACCCTTTCTCTTTGACTTTAATATGAAGAAGGCTGCTTAAATATTAAGAACAAAATTTAAATCACTTAGTAGAAATATAGATGAATTTTTTTTACATCTTGTGTAAAAGACAATTTTTAAACAAGATACAAAAACATTGAATAAATGGCAACATCCATTTGTATACTAAAATATGATAAACTTTTAATGTTATAAAGAAAATTAAAATACTAGAAATGAACCCACAATAAGTGAACAACTATTTTTGACAAAGAAGTTTGGCACATAGGATTTATTATTACAGTTATTAAACGATGAAGGAAGCATTGTTTTTGTGCCCATTTTGCAGATCACAAAATCGAGTCACTGAGGGGTCAAGTTTTTGTCCAAGTCACACAGTTTGTATGTGACAGAGCCTGAATTTGAATTCATGCTGTAACATTCGAGTCTTTCGTTTTCCCTCAGTTGCCCATCACCCTGCAAACACTCTTCATCATGATCACCCAGGGGTGAGCATCTTGGTGAATAAATCCTTAGAAGTGGAACTTACCATCCAGAACACAGTCACATGGGCAATGTCATCGAAGGTGCCTCGCTGTGGTTTCCCAGCCACCTGTGAGGAGCACCTGCTTGCTCTCTTCTTACAATGGGCTTTGGCACCTTCTTCAAGGTTTTGCTAATCTTAATTGGTGGTAAATGAACCATTTGTGTATAGATTTTCTCCAGCAGGAGACTAGTTCTTGGTGACTTTATTATGAGTGCTGCCTTTTGAGTCTTGCTGTCTTTTGAAGAGTGGTATTTACTTAAAAATCTTGCTTAAAACCTAAAAATTGTGAGATAAGGGTTTAGAGAGACAGGGAAGGCTATTTGCTTTCTGAAAAAGCACCTTCTGGGTTATTTGACTGTGAAGATAGACCATAGGTTGCCTGTGGTAGAGGTTGTGTTCCTTTTAAAAATCTGGTTAGAAGATGGAACATCCAGTCAGCACATATTGGATTAAAAAGATGTGTTGATTGAATCAAATGAGCGCTATTGACTAGTGGAACCCATGTGGATTTTAGTGGCTGGGTCAGTTGGTGAAATGCTTGTGGGAAGTCAGTTAGGAGGAGGGGTGCTGAGAGATGTTTTACTGAAAAGCAGAGACAACTCCAGGTAGCTCCTGCATCTTTTTTTTTTTTTTCTCTTAAATCAGTTGTGCACATGCATGTGTATGCACACACACATCATTATCTACCTAGAGGTTCTCCCACCACCTTGTTACCAGTGAACCATCACCTTAATCTCTTGTGCCCCTCCCTTCCCCTATTTTACCCCCTCCCCCTCCCTTGCCCTGTGGTTCAGATGTGCTGACAGTTTTGTTAATTTTAAGTTTTCCTTGTCCTTTTGTGTGTTTGGTTTCCCTCTATCGTGCATAGAGGTGAAGACCATCCCTTATTTCTCTTTTACTTCTGACTTATTTCCACTAGCATGATTCCTTCTGGCTCCATTCATGTGATCATCAGTGAATCAAATTAGCCTTTTTGATAGTTGAGTAATATTCCATCGTGTACGTAGACCGCAGCTTTCTGATCCATTTGTTTGTTTGGGGGCATTGGGTTGTTTCCATAGCGTGGCTACGGTAAGTAGTTCCTGTGTCTTTTCCTAGACACCAGAATACACAACCTCACTTCAGTGAGTTTCCTGAACCTCTTTCCTCCCCAGCTTCCTTCTGCTCTTCTGAGGACAAGCTTTTCTCCTGCTTCCCCTTCCTCCCTCCCTTCCTCTGTGCTGTTTTTCCTCTGGCCTCCACTCGTAGCTCAAGGTCTATCCCCCAAGAACTGGGCCCTTCCAGGGGAGGGCGCCCTCTCTTGGGTGTTCCATGTTCTCTGCACATCCCACCCTTCTTCCTACCTGGGATGATTCTTTAATTTCTTTAAACCCCATTTAACTTCCTTGTCTCTGAGCAGGACAGATGAGTTCTCCCCATCTTGCTCACGGCTGGTCCCTTCCTGCTATCTGCAGCTGCCCACTGTACCTGGCAGCGAATGCAGGCACTGCCAGCAATGCCCTGTGGCATGGCTGTGAGCAGGCGTCACCCTCGCGTGGTGGTGTCCTCTGCACGTGAATCCTGGTCCCCGGCGCTCTGTGGCCTCGTGTCATGTCATCCTGTGTGGAGCCCATTTGCAACATCCAAGCTGCGGGCCCTGGCGTAGCCTCCTGGGGCCTGAGCGAGCTGGCTGGGGTCCGGTGGGGGTGGTGTCCACTGCTGGCCAGGTCATAGGCTGTGACCACTCCGGGCACCGAACTGCCCCACCTCAGATGCCATTGCAGCAAAGTAGCAACAAGCATCTACTTCCCTCCCCACTTGCTCTCACCTCCCAGAAGCAGAGCCCATGGTTAGCTGTTGGGGGTCTGTGGGGGGTTCCCCAGTGGTGACAGCGCCCTAGACCCAGGGCTCCCCTGCGTCCCGCCTGCCTCCAGCCTCCTGCTGGAAAATGACCGGAGAATCTTTGTATTGCACTGAGCAGCGGCGGCTGTCACTCCCCAGGCAAGACAGATGATGCTCTAGATGGGGTGTTAATTCTGGTTTCAGAAGGTAGAGTTGAGTTTCTGACCAAAAAGTGAAAATGAAAAAAATAAAAAAAGATAAAAAGAGTCTGCCTACTGCAAAAGATAGTTTAGGTGAATAGGTATATGAATAGATAGATAGATAGATAGATAGATAGATAGATAGATAGATAGGTAGAGAGGTAGAGAGGTAGAGAGGGAGAGAGGGAGAGAGGTAGATAGATGGTAGATAATTAGATATAGATAGATAGATAGATAGATAGATAGATAGAGAGGTAGATAGGTAGATAGCTAGATAGTAGATAGATAGATAGATGGTAGATAATTAGATAGATAGATAGATAGATAGATAGATAGATAGATAGATAGATAGATAGATAGATATGTAGATACATACATTGATAGACAGGTGGATGAGTGGATGATGGATGGATGGATGGATGGATGGATGGATGGATATATGGATGGAGGGATGGATATGCGGACAGATGGATGGATGGATGGATGAAGGGACAATAGGTGATAAGCAGATGATAGATAGCTGATATATTTATACCCATGTGTCTATATCAGCATTTTAGGTCACAGCTGCTTTACATTCATGATGTATAGAGATAAAATAATGCAGAAAAGGATAGAATGAAGAGGAAATTCCCCTCCTATCTCAGACTTGTCTCACTTCCCGATGGGGTGGATCCAGGCAGATTCTGGAGACTTGCTCATTCTGCATAGACATATTTAAAAATACGTGCGTGGTCTCATCTGTTTTGTACAGATGGGTTCATGTTATTTAAGTTTGTTGCATGCCCTTTCTCTTTTATTCTGAGTTACTTTGGAGACTTTCAAAAAGACTCCAACATGGCTGCCCCGTGTTCATTATTTGACTGTTTCACAAATCCTCTAATTAATTCCCACTAATAACAGACACTGAAAGCTAATTTCTAATTTTTGCTAATTAAACAATACACAAATCAAAGTTAAAATTTAATTAAATTGAATTATATTTAATTAATTACAAATTAAAGTTTTAGTTTAAGGCTGAAGCAATAAGCCTCCTTGTACTTAAGCTTACACAGACATGATATTGTATTTCTAACATAAATCCCAGACAGGAAGTTGCCCTTACAATGGTCACAGTGTTGATAAATGGAACCAATTCTCCTTGGAAGAGGGATATACTCCCATCCAGAGTACTCAGGAGTACTTGTTTCTGCCACTCTTCACGTAGGAAGGTGTAACTCCATATGGTCTGTGTGTGTGTTTTATTTTGAGGGGAGTTCTCCTTCTCAACCCCCCCATCCCCAAATCTATTCTGCTGATAGCAAATTGATTATCAAGACAGTGAAATCAGATCTTACACTACTTACTCTGAAATCCCCCACTGCCTCCCCCTTACACATCGACTTTCTGCAGTAGACTCAGGACACCTTTCTCCAGACTTGCCTTATAGCAGCCAAAATTGCACCCCCAAACCTGCGCCTAGAACCGAGCGTATCTCCCATAGTCCCCGCAGCAGACAAGCTTCCTTTCTGGTGTTTCTGCCCTTACTCAGGCAGAAACTCATTGATCAGAACCTTCATCCTTTTCCTTTCTCTTCCTCTGCTTTCTTCTGAGAACCTTAGCTGGGGTTCCTCTGAGTTGGAGATGCTTCTCCCATCTTCTGTTCAAATGATGGGAGGAGTCACTAGTCACATGTGGCTCTCTGCGTTGAAATGAACTAAAGGGAAATAATATTAAAAATGTTCACTTCCTCGGTCTCGCCAGTCATATTTCAAGTGCTTGCTGGCTTCCTTTCTCTGGTGGCTTCTCCCAGGACCAGGGGGAGACCGAGCACCCCAACCCTGCCGAGGACGCTGTGGATGGTGCTGTCTGGTGGCACTTCACAACACAAGGGTTTAAAAATACATACTTTGGAATTGTTATTTTGAAGATTCTACCCTGGCTGCTCCATGAGCTTTGCAAGCCTGCCATCTGTTCTTGTCTTACTTCTTGCTTTTTCCCATCTAGTAGGAGTTCAGTAGCTGTTGTTGAATGAATAAATGAACCAGTTAAAGCTTTCCTCCAAGTTCTCAGCATGATTGTTGGCCCTTATTGATCAGTAGGCCTTCTGGGAGGGGTTACATGCCCCAGGCTTTGACTCAAGTCCCCTTTAACATTCCAGTGGGAAACTAGCAAGAACCCAATTCTATCATCATCATCAGCTTCATCGTCATCATCATCATCATTGTCATCATCATCATCATCACCGTCATCATCATCATCATCATCATTGCCATCATCATCATCGTCGTCATTGTCATCATCTTCATCATCAACATCAACATCATTGTCATCATCTGGGATATCTGATCATTCCTGATAGACTTGACATTTAGTGCCTACTGCCTAACCATGGAAAGGGTGACTGCCACTGGGCTGGGAATGGTGTCTGGGGCACAGTGATATGTCCTGGTGTGGTGGCGTGTCCCCAGGTGACCACTCGGCACTTTCAGGACTACAGCATCTTATTCTCTGCTAGAGAACTCGGAGTGCCCTGTGCTGCCTATTAGAATTCTTATCCTTTACCTGGGAAAAATCCATGTTTAATAATACCACTTACCCCTTCAGGGACAGGTCTCAGGGCATATGTGGGGGACTTTCAGCAGACTTTATTGAGAACACACCCCAGCTCAGCTGGTTCTTGCACTTCCTCCCAGCTGAGACTCTCAGGAACCTATCCCAGTAAATGTTTTGATTTTTGGTTAAAGATGTAGAAAGAACACCATCCCCCCAGATTGCTGAACTATCTTTTCATGAGATCGACTGTCTTACACATGGGACTGAGAAGTTCTTTATCAGACAGAAATAAATTTCTCAAGTGAAATCCATTTGCAAGAGATGGATTAAATGTGTGTGAATTAGATTGGACATTTTACTGGTGTGAACTTGGAAGCTTATTTTCCAGAGATAGATGAAGTTGAATATTTCAAAGATGAAAAAATCCTTTTGTTAGACTAATTGCTCTAATATTAACTCATAGAATGGGTCAGCTTCCCACAAGTTAAGGTCTTGGATTTCAGGGAATTTGCTGTCATGATTATAGATGGGGATTAGGCTTCTGGAGTTAGAAGTGAGCAGTTTTTCATTTTATCTCCTCAAAGTTCAAACTGAGAAGGGTACTGGCATATTCGTGGGAGGAACAACTAACAAAGAGACTTAGGGTTATTAAAAATATTTCTTACTATGCTTTTACCTGGAGAGGCTATGGAAGGAAAGATTAAATTAAGCAGGAGGGATAACAGAAAAGAATGAAGTTCAAGTTTAAAAAGCAGAGAAGAGAAAAAAGATATTCATTTAAATCGATATTCATACTGCAAGAAAGTTGATAATAACTCTTCTGATTCCTGTGTTTGACTGTTCTTGAGTTCAAGGCTCTGGGCCTCAGAAATCGAACAGTTGTCAGTTTAGTCTATCCATGTCCAGTGGGCTTGTCTTTGAATAATATGTCTGTATTCCACTCTCTGGATGCTTTCCCTCCTCCAAACTCCATGATTAAGGTTCAACATTATTATTAGGGCGTTAGTAAAGGGAGGAGTGGATGGTTGAAAGGTGACAAGATGTGTTGTAAAGTGAAAGATCACCCACTATTAATACATTTGAGTAACATGTTTTCTCCATTCTTCTTATTCCATGGCAATAGCTTCTGGAAAACTGTCTTGATACAGTGTGAGGTGGAAAAAAATGCAAATGCCGCAAAATAAGGACTGTTGTCACAAGTGCATGCAGTAACTGTTTCTGCATGAGCATGAAAACATGAAGAAAAGGCTAATTGCTGATAATGCAGTAACTGTTTCTCTAAGATCTGAGAGGTGGATGAGATGGGCGGTCATTTGTTTTCTGACTCATTTATTATCTTTTTATCAATCTCCCCATTTGTTTTTCACAGTGCACATTTATACCTCTGGAAGTACTATAAAATGAAATGTGTTTTTCTTGGGTGACCATTATTAACATTGTTTTAGTTAAGAGCAACTACAGCTCAGGGTTTCAGAACATCTCCCTCACCGTCACCCATCAGACAGTTAAATGTTCTTTTTATATATCATACTCAGTTTACCCAGGGAGCAATGGCAGCACTAGCTTGTCAAGAAGGAAGGGTGGGATCTGGATTCTTCTGATTGGATATTTAAATATGGCAGCTTCAGAAGTGAGAGGCAGTCAAGCTGAGCAAATGGAAGAAGGAAGCTAGGTCAGATTTGCAGAGAAAATCATGCTGATTTTGAATTTCAGTTTTTCTGACTAATTCACTCACCTCTAATTTCTGTGTCACTTTTTGTAAGTGCTCATGTTTTATGGATCTTTGTGTAGCAAAATCACACCAAATATTTAAAAATCCTTGGTGTGGGGTAAACTGTGTAGATTGTGGAATCAATATATTCTGTTTAGAATAATAATCTAAAACAGGGAAGGAGAGAAATATACTTCTTGGAGCTGGTTTTATAAAGGTTTGTTTCCCAAAACTAGCATTTTGATAGGTTTTGGCTCTCCACCCACATAGAGCATTTTTTCCGTGGGAGAAGAAAGCTGTCTAATTACCAGGTCAGTGTCTCTGGCTCATAGCAGATGTAGGAATGTAGAAATATTGGCAGGAATTTTGATGCGCTCTATGAATCAGCCTACTGATTTGGACTTAGCAATGTCAGGACATTAGCTGGTGGCATTAACAAAGCTTTGTAGGCAAGGAAAGGGGACCATTCACTACTAGTGGCCCATTTTGTGGATGGAGGTGTCAGTGATGGCATCATCTGTTCAGAGTCACTGATCAGTGCTGGGATCCTGGAATTCAGCTTGGCCAAGCTCTTTACACCAAGGGGCAACTTCTTTTTAAAATTTATTATATTATTTATTTTACTTTACATCATTATCTACCCTGAGGTTCTCCCACCACCTTATCACTCATGAACCATCATCTGAGTCTTTTGTGCCTCCCCCACCTCTGATTTCACCTCCTGCCCCCCATCATGCTCTATGCTTCAATCTTGCTAAAAATTAGTTTTAAATTTTTCTTGTCTGATTATTTGTTTCCCTTTGTCCCTTCTATAAGTGAGACCATCCTGTATTTCTTTTTTTCTTTCTGGTTTATTTCTGCCAGCATGATTCCTTCTTGCTCCATCCATGTGCTGCAAATGACAAGTTTGTCTTTTTTGATGGATGAGTGATATTCCATCGTGTACATAGACTGCAGCTTTCTCACCCATTCATCTGTTTTGAGGCATTTGGGTTGCTTTCATATCCTGGCTGTGGTAAATAGTGCTATAATAAACATCTGTGTACAGGTGTCTTTTGGATTAGAGTTTTTGTAACCTTTGGGTACATTCCTAGAAGAGAGATTGCTGGATCCAATGGTATGGGAGACCTGTTTTAAATAGTTTGAGGATCCCACACACAGCTTTCCATAGTGGCTGGACCATTTTGCATTCCCATCAGCAGTGTAAAAGTATCCCAAGAGCCAACTTTTAATCTTTGGTGTAACTCCATTTGAGTGGAGGGAGAGGAAAGTCTTACCTGCCTTGTGACATTTTCTAATATCCTCTTTTTTGGTTCCCCATTCATTAATGCTCTAAGGTGGGTGCCACTGTTTTCATTTCATGCCTCAGGAAACTCAGGATAAAGGAGTTAGCATTCATTCCCTCTCACAGAGATGGGGCAGGACTGAACCCCGAACTGTGTGTGGCATCCATGTTCATGTGAGTCATGCTACTTTGCACAACACTGATGCAGAAACATAAGGCTGCTGTGGTGGGAAGCTGTTGATGCAGTCTTAACCCCCTAAGACTGCATCAAGGGCCCATCTGCTTCTGCCTCATTTACCAGTTGAGCCATCTTTGGTGCGATGTGTATAGAGTGTAAACGCTTGCATTGTCTTCTTAGCAGGATTAAAAGGATTTACAGGGTCTTCGGTAAAATGAAGACAAAGAGAGATGAAGTAATTCTCAAAGGTCACGCAAACAAGACCTCCTCATCTGTTTATATGGTTAATGTCAGTCTATCATAATGGTTAAGACTGGGTTTGAATTCAGTCTAAACTCCGCTGGCTGTTGTGGTTGTCTTCACTCTACAGGTGATAGGGTTGCTTTTATGGGAGGTGTGTAGCTACTTAACCCTGACCAGGTAGTAACAGGAGGAGCAAGGGGTTCAGATTCATACTTTACTCTGCTTATGCTACATTAATCCATCCCTATATCCAGTCTCTGAGATTTTAATATTAGTAACAGGACTGAATGCCATGAATAGTTCGATGGGGTTGTCTCTTCTAGTTATTCTCATGAACTACTTTATTTCCTTGATTGTCTGAAAGTAGAAGGAAACTTCAAAGAGTTGTAATGAAAGAACTGAAAATGAATTTTAAGGAAAACCAAGTGAATGGAGATGTCTACAGTGGGTGACATATGCTCTCTGAGATACTTGACCATTAACAGGATAATCTGATAAAGAGCTAGCGACTTTTCACTATAGTCTTGCAAAATTTTAGAAAGCTAAGTAGCACTTTGATAATGTTAGGGGGCTCCTAGCTCTGGGTACCCTGTCTCTGGATTTAAAATTGCAAATGTTACTAAGAGCTGGTAGTGTGTTGATTGGCATACCTGTCTCACAAGACTAACTCTAGCCCAGAAGTTCTCTTGGTGGAAAGACTTATGAAAGAAGGGTATATATAAGGGTAGTGAAAACAAAGAGAGTTACCAGCCATTTGGGGATTCGTCACTTTTAAATTCAGCCATTTTGGGAGGAAATATGGAGACCTCATGCCTTGGCCTGGCCTGCCAACTGATGGCTCTCACTAAGCATAAGCTGAGTATGCCTGCTGAAAGCTAAAGAGGTTAGAGATTTAAACTCCCTGTTGGAGTTTGCCTTGCTAAGTTTAACTTAAGTGTGTCTGGAAGAGGCTGTATTAGCCAAACCTGGGAGATGGGGGGGGGGGGGGGACAAAAACAACAACAACAACAAAATACCTTGCTGGTTCCAGTACTTTAGAGTTTCTTTCTGCTACCTGGAGGAGGACAAGGAAAATACAGCATGAAGAAGTTGAAGCATGCAAGCATGTGGAGATGAACTCTGACTGACTGGACGTTAGTGAGATCAGTAGGACTAAGGGAGTGAGGGTTTTTAGACAATCTGGGAGAAAGATTTTAGACAGTGTTAAAAAAGGTTTTAGACAATATGGAAGTAATCAGAGTTTTTCTAATATGTTCCGTTTTACAGTAGATAGGAATTCACTTTGTTTAGTGGTAAATTAATCTGCACTCTAAGAGTCTTGTTTTAGCTTAAAATTATAGTGAAAAGGCTGGAGATGGTGGAAAGAACCCAGAGAGTTTGAAAGAGGGTAAATTGAGGCACACTAGTGTAAGGTATAAACTGTAGTTTGTTTTTGTTTTTTTTTTTTTTTGAGACTAGGTGTCGCTATTTTTGCCTGTGGAACCGCAGGCTCTCGTTGCCCGGGGTACCACAGACTCAAGCCATCCCCAGCCTCAGCTTCCCAGGTAGCTGGGATTACAAGCGTGCGCCACCACGCCCAGCTGTTTTTTTGGAACCAGGTCTCACTACGGGCCCCAGGCGGGACTCGAACCGCGATCCCTGGCCCCGGCCGCTTCATAGGCTGAAGCTTACAAGCACGAGCCACCGTGCCCGGCTATAAACTGTAGTTTTTAAGTTTCTTTTTTCTGCAGTCTTTGGGGATGGGAGCTGCAAAGCCTCTGGCTGGCTTTTGCATATCATTAGTAGGTGTTCAGTAAAAATGCTAATTAACTGCTTTAAATCTGCTTTTAGGGAGAAGTAGGCAGGTGATTTAAGTTCAAGTTAGAACTTGCCTAATCCAAGTTTAAGTCAAAAAGCTTCCTTTTCTTTCACCAAGTTTCATTTGTAAGTTTGTTTTTTCCTTTAAGAAGATAGGCAAAGTGCCAAAGCTCAGTTCCATAAGTGGTCTCTTTAGAGGAATTTTAATAAGCAAGATCATCACCATCAAGACGGTAAACTAAATCTGAGCACAGGACACAGAGAAAGGAAAGAAATGGGGTAAGTCTGAGGGACTAGGGATGACTGAGCCCCTGAGGATTCACCCATAAACTATGAAGAAAGAACTGAAAATAGAAGAATTTGTTCCAAGGGAAGAAGAAAATAAAAAGGCAATAGAGAGAGAAAAAAAATAAGAGGAATTTATTGACCAACATGTGGACAGATGTCATCTGTTCTACATCAGAGATTTTCCACTGAACAGAGCCCAGATGGAAATCTGACAAAACAACCACACCCCCACCCTCACCCCACCCTAACTCCATCCCTACCCCCTAACAAAGTTCAGCAGCTGGGTCTCCATCTCTTAAAGTCCCTAGGGCAGCTCTGCTCTGCCCCCTGTTTGCAGCAACCCCACCCAAAAGTGAAGAATCTGGAAACTGCCTTATGCCACTCCTTAAGTTGGCTATGAGGATCCTGCTAGCTGGAGGATGTACTTCTGATAAGCCCATACTGAGGTCAGTAATTGTATTTCTTCTTTTTATTGGTATGGTTTTGCTGAGTTTTCCAGTATAGTCTATGTAATAAAGTTATATAAACCTTATGCCCAGTAACATATTTCAGTCTCTTCCCATATTTCCCCAACCCATCTAACATTTCACGTGGTGGCAGTTATCATATAACTACAGTATCATAGCCTATGTATGTTTTAAAATGTATTGGTAGAAACACTTCCCCAAATGGTTATATAATTTTTAAAACCATAATTTTGGAGTTTATGACCTACCACTGGCTAGGTTTAAGATTTGATTGATAGGTAAATTGTTTCTAATTACAAATAAATTTCAGTCCTATTACTTTGAGCGTGATTTGAATTGTTCGCTTATAATACATGTGATTTTGAAGTCAGAGAGCTTGAATACTTTTATGGCCCTTCACACACATCACAAGTTAACTTCCCTGATGGCCACAGCATCTCACAGCCCTGTCAGCCATGTCTGAGGGGACACAGTTCAGTTTTTGAGATGGGAAATCTAATTGGCAAGGTGTCATGTATGAGACTGTGGTTCTATTTAGCTGTTATTGGTGACAGGACTACACATCCCAAATTAAGTACTAAAACAAAGTTAGCCTGTACTCCTCCATGCTTGCTTCCACCGTGGCATGAAGATATATATCCAGTGTTTTGTGATTTCTGTAATTTAGAACCATCATAACTTAGGTTGCTTTAGTGCGGTCATTCCAACCTGGGTAGGTTCACTATCAGTTGTAGCAGATAAAGAATGTCAGATCCCTTGAAACTAACTTCTTATAATTTTTAATAATGAACAGTGAAGAAATAGCCATTTAAGTTTCTCTCTTGACTTCTCCTTTCTCTGGAATTCTTTCTTTCTCTTCACCAGGGTGAGTGGCGCCATTTTATCTCCTTTCCCAGGGTGATGCAACCATTTTAACTCTTCCCTCCTAAGCCCAGGTATGCCCACTTACATACCCATTGGATATGGGAAGTGCACAATGCCACAGGTGCTGTTCATAGAAGCTAATGAAAACCCATGGACCATGCAGTCATTTAGGATTTCATTCCACTCAGAAAAAAATTAAATATGCTCATTATGAAGAGCTCTGCTCTCTTCAACACATAATATCTGTTGCCAGATGAAGTCTATGAGCATTTGGTTTCATTTGTTCCAAACCTGGAAGGAAGAGATATGATTACTGTTTCTGAGTTTTGAGCAAATTTTGGTTCAACCATTAATATTCTGAAAGCAATTGACTTGTCAGAGTTGCTAACAGTGGAAACGATTGAATTGGGTTTGTGGCTTATGCCCTTTATTAATTATATGCTATTGATAAAGTTATTGACTCTCCTGTGAAGCTGGGAAAGTTAATAAAGAGGAGCATGATTTTGCTGTAAGTCTGAGTGAGTCCACTATGGCTTGGTGTACTATGTGTATGGCCCTATCAGAAACCACACTAGGCACTGAGAACTATTTGATTATCACTTGGTCAGTGACCAAGTTATCCATGGAGTTTAATATGCTTAATGGGCTTCCATCCACTTGTGCTTCATGTATTTCGCACATTCACTCATTCAGTACCTTGTAGTTGAGCATGGCTCACTTTGGGTCCTGACAAGTAATTGGTGAGTCAAATAAAGTGGAAAATAATAATAAATATACTTGTTTTATTCACCTGCAATTGTAGTGTTACAATAACAATTAATAGTAAAGGATAACATATTAATAACACTGCATAATGACCTAATACTAAGAATTTTATTGTGAAATTGTATAGGTTTTCATGAGAATTTAAGATTCAAGAGGGTAAACAGCAAAAATTATTTTATCTTTCTTCATAACTGAAACTTTTCAAATAGTTTCTTATATGTGTTTTGGCTTTATTTCCATCATATATGAACACACATATGTACAGCTCTTTATATTTTTATCATGCAGATCTATCCTGGTTTTCCTAAATATATGGAGTGTGTAGATACATGTACATATGCACTTATATACACAAACTATATACACTGGTCATTATCTACCTGTGAATATCAAAATTTGTTATTCAACAAATTTTGAAAATCTGTCCTTAACACTACTTAAAGATCAGTTTTATTTCCTTTTCTTGGCAGCATTATATTCAGTTGTGTTACATAGGAGGATAATTTTGACATTTATTATCTCCTTTCTGTTGTTATGATAAATAAAGCTGCAAAGACTTTCCTGGTAAATAGGTTCATTCCCTTCTTTCTTGATAAGTGGCATTGCAAATTTAAAGTGGAACAATTTTTATGTGTTTAAAAACAATTTTTAAAATCATACCCTGAATGTATTAATCTATAGTATGTATGAATGCTATGTTTTACATAAGAAGTGGGGGATAGAATATGTCTTTATATTTGTGTGTGCTTGTGTTACAGAAGCTAATAAGTGTAGCTGCAAGTAGGGGAGCAGGAATTGGTTCACAGAAAAGCAGAGAGATAGGAGCCAGCCTAGTCTATATACTAGCTCTGAAATCATTTGAATGGTGAGTCATGTAACTGCATTACGGAAAAACAAGTTCAGATTTAACTGTGATGCTAAAAATTGAAGTAAATGGATTCTCTAGTATATAGTCATTTCTGATGTATAGATGCAAATAGATTTTTTATTCTATGACTGGGACATTGGAGACGTTGAACATCCAGTGAAATGTGGGGAGTCAGGGGTATACCTGCCCTGCCCTGGGACTTGTCCATTGGTAGGATCCCATTTAGGTTTTTGTTGCTTTTATCCCAAGAATGGAAACATAATGGCGTCTTTGCCAAAAATCAGTCATTCGCACCCCCTTCACAGTATCTGTCATAACCGTAGACAGCATTACTATCACTCACTTACTACTCGTCTTCTAAAAATGATTTACTTTTCTTAATGTTGCAATGTTACAACAATACCGTTCATGGAAAGCCATGCTGTCTTCTATAGACAGAAGCTGTCTTAGTTAGGAGTCCATCATCAAATTCTAGGAGATAGAGGAGGTGCCGAGTCAGGGATTTGCTAGGAGAACTGGGGCAGCGGGAGTGTGAAGCTCAGAATTGTGGGAGCTGGTTTACCATCTGAGTGTGCCTGAAGACAGCCATGAAGTGGGGGAAGCAGACAACCTGGGATCTCTGGAAATCTCTGAGTCACAAAGCCTTGGATCCCAGATTCCATCTTGAGTGATGGGGTCATCCTGTAAGGAAAAGGGACAAGATAGTGCCCATCATCATGGACAGGATGTCATTGGCAGCATCCACTGTTTCTGAGTATCTTAAGGAGGACCTTGAATAATGGTCTGAGGAAGTCATGGACAAGGTCTTTCCCCATGGGTACCTAGTGAGCCAACAGATCTGGGGTGATGTGAGTGGGTACCTTGCGCTAACCTTCCAGAGTACAGCAAACAGAATGGCCACTACGCCACTTCTCCTTCCAGCTCCCATGGCCTGTGATACCTCATCTGCACTATCTCTACAAGCAAGACAGTTCTTCAAAAATTATCTAGCTCAGCACTGTCAATACAATGTGAATACCTCAGAGAAGAAACCTCTAAGTCCAGGAAGTGAAAACTCAGAAACATGAATCCTAACTCGACACACCGCTCAGAGAAGGCATCAGCCTGAGGCTCCCCTTTGGTGTAGAGCAAGATGAGTGTGTTTCCCAGAGAGTGAAAAAACACAGCCACCACCTGAGTGGGGCAGGCTCCCTGACTCATTCAGGAGAGTGGAACTGAGGAAGGGAGTGTCTTTTCCTCTGGGAATGCAGTGCTGTTATGCTACTCACAGTGGTTTCTCCCAGGCCCACCAGCTTGAGGTGCACGTGGTGGTGGCTGGGGAGAGTGGCCTTCACTGCATTCTGCTCAGGGAAAGGAATGCTGAGGGACAGACGTGGGGTAGATGGGAGGGAAAGGTGTGGAGTGCCAAGTGGGTTGTAGCGTATGTGGACCCAGAATCCTCAAACTTTGTGGATTCTATAACCTGCTCATTTGAAAAAGGAATGACTAATATTGTACTTATTTACTCGTTCCACATGTTGTTACTATAATACTCCGTGTATTATGCCGTTGTATTTTAGGGAAACCTTTTTTCTTACTTATACACAACACACAAATGGCTGTTCTAGGCAGAGGTGGGGACATAGAAAGAGATGTGATGACGTGAGGAACACGTGTGACATGACATGTGTGATGGGACATGCGACACACACAATGTGATTTTGTGACAGCACATGTGATGTATGTGATATGACACATGTGGTGCAACTCATGTGACAGTGCAACATGACACATATGACGGTGACACGACACATGTGATGTGACATGCCACACCAGGGAGGGTGAGTATTGATATAGAGGTGGGGGATGACAGTGAGGTCAGAGTCTTCTCTGGAGGGCCACGCAGGCTTGCATAGTGAGGACTTGGAGGATGGTGTGGTTGATGCCCCCCCTTACTGTTGACGATGGTGGCAGTCATTGGGGGGATTTAGGCTAGCGAGGCTGTCATCCACTTTGGCCAGCACTTGACCTTCATTTTATTTAATAGATGCAAAGCAGGACAAAAGGTTTAACCCAAGGCCAGAGCCCTTAGTCTGGCCTAGAAAATGCTCCAATCTCTCCTCCACTTTCCTGAATTAAATGCTTTAAGTGGAGAGCTTGAGCTCGTGAAGACCACAGCTGTAACCCCAGAGGACATTTCATTCATTTGGGACAGATGGGAGTGCCAGCCTCTCCTGACCCGACCTGCAGTGCTCTGGAGGGAAAGCCCTGCCTGGAGCTGATGCAGCCATAACTGGACAGAGTGGGGCCCTTCCGACGCTCAGGTCGGGCTCCGGTCATAGGAGAGGACTAGCTCCTGGTCGCCAGTGGCCGTGAGCCGCAGCCTTTGTTCCTGGGCTCAGAACTTCCCGAATGATGTGACTCAGGCAAACGCTGGCTTTCTGGGGCTCTCGCTGCTCCCACCTAGGTCAGGCCAGGGCTCCCACACATGTCAGCCATCAGCAGTCGCAGGTCACCCTCCATGGGGAGGGGGTGAGACACACAGTCACAGGAAATAGAAGCTCCTGGAGCAAGCTCCAGATTTTGACTCCTATGAAAGCGAGGATAAGCCCCTGTGGCCACATGTCCGGTGGCGCTGAGAGCTGTCATAGTACTCATCGCCTTAAGCCAGCGACAGACACCCTGAAAGTCACTTCAGAGTAACAGCAACCTGGGGAAACTGTCCTTGTTTATTGAGTATCGTGGGGGCCTTGCAGAAGGGCTTCGGGCTGGGCTCACATGGCTGAGTTGAGGGAGGTCCTGTGTCCTTCCTGCCTGGACCCTGGTTGGCCCATCTGCCGGCTTTAGCTTTGCTGGATGTCACTTCCATTGCCCTGTGCTGGCTCCAAGCTTGCCTGGCTGTGTGTGCTCCCTGGGCCAGAACCTTCCTCCCAGCCCTCTCAGCGTGGCTGGGGGAGCACACCCCTTCTCTGCCAGCATGGCCCCGGGGAACGCAAACCTTCTCTGCCAGTGTGGCCCTGGGGAGCGCACTACTTCTCTCCCAGTCTAGCCCCGGGGAGTGCACCCTTCTCTGCCAGCCTGTCCCCGGGGAGGGCACCCCTTCTCTGCCAGCATAGCCCCGGGGAGCACACCCCTTCTCTGCCAGCATAGCCCCGGGGAGCGCACGCCCTCAGCCACCTGACATTGCTTCTAGGCTCTGTCTGGCCCAGGAAGGGTGTTGACCAGACCAGAGCTCTCACTGGGGCTGTGGCGCTCCCTGCTGTCGACCCTCAGCCATTTCATGTCACCCTCTGGAAGGCCTGGCTGCAGGAGCGGTCACTGGGGGGCTGGGGCGTGGACGTGGATTCTGAGGCAGCAGAAGTCAGGCCATGAGGGAGCAGCAGAGAATCCTCGTGTTCTGGGGCCCCAGCACCAGGCTTCCAGGAGCAGATCTGCTGTAGCTGATTCTGGAACTAACTCTAGTCTTGCTTCTGCGGCCTCCACCTCCACGGGGAGATGAGCCCAGGGTTCATCTGGTTATCTGGTCAAGATGAACCCAGGGTGACGACGTCGTTGTACCGAGTCAGCTCCAGGTCCTGGCTGACTTGTCTGGGGTGGAATGTTGGACCAACTGGGCTGGTCTCCTGGGGCCTGGGGGGCTTCACCAGCTGCACATCATGCTCAGGGCCCTGACCACACCCAAGGCAGGTAGTTTCACTCTTTTCTTTTTCAATACTAATCGAACTGGAAGAACGATGACTAAGAGCAAAGAGTTCAAGTTGATGGAACCATGATCCTGCGCATACAAGCCTAGACTTGACCCATTGAATGATATTTACGAACATAATCCATAGGGCATGGCCCTGACCCTTACCTCTGCGGCAGGTGAGGGCTGTAAACCAGCGACGGCCCCCAAATTAGTTGCCATCTCTGAACCAGGCACAGGGGATCCTGTGACTAGCAGGACAAGCCAGGTCTCTGGCTCTAGAACCTTCCTTCTGAGCTTATTAAATCCCTGTCTTCTAGGAGATTTGTTGGGAGATGGAGTGAATGAGTCATTCGGTCTTAGGTACATTGCAGATTTTTAGGGGGAAACAGTTGCCACCCAAACTTCCAGAGACATGATGACCTTGTTCTTTCCACCAAGGGGTCCTTGGAGTTTCAGTTGGGGATACAGCTCTGGGTGAGCTCTGTTAGGTTTTGGAGAGATGAAGAGACAAGAGCCTATAGAGAAACAAGCTCTTTGTTGGCTGAATGACGCCAGGACGGGCATCTCACACAGCCAAGACCAAGAGCCGGGAGAACTGTACCATAGCAGGATCAACTACCAGGACAGGAGTTTCTGTTATTATTTTTGTACTCCTGGCAGCCCCACCACTATAAGCCTTCTCTCTTCTGTGTCTCACTGGCTCTTTCTCTTATTTCTGCCCCATTAACATCCTCCTTCTTACTGGAGGACATTTGTCCTACGATATTTTATAATTAACTTTATGTGAATGCAGCACCGCACATTCTTACGCTAGGAAGTTAACATGTGCCACCTGGGTTTCAAAGCTAGTGTCTCAGCCATATCCTCCATTCTTATCAGAAGTCACCGCTGTTGCCAATTTGCTTAACGTAATTACATGTAATTTCTAGGCATTTCCATAAATACAGTCACACCTCACTGAACTGCTGGAATCTGTCTGTGGAACATGTTCCTGTTGTGTGAACATCCTATGGTCCTCACACAAGCCCACCTTCCAGCCCACTGCACTCCTAAACTGGAAGGGACAGCCTATTGTGGCCATTGCTGACCAAAACGTTGAAGAAATACAGTCATTGGGTCATGTGCTCTTCCATCTAAACAAGGTTTTGCAAGATGCTGTATTTTTCAAGATGCTGTATTTACTCACCTAGAGACAAGCACATGTGCTTGAAAGAATGAAATGTGCTTGTGAAATAAAGAAATAAAGACAGAGAAATAATGTGATAACAATTGCATCATTGTAGTGGTGAAGAATTAAAACCAATTATGGCCATCAGTAAAGGAATGGTCAAGTAACTATTACTCATACATACCATGGAATTACAGAATTCTGAAAAGTTCTGGAAAGAATTAAGGTAGGGAGATAGAGAGTGAGATATATGTATGAATGCAATATATGTACAGATGGACTGATCCTTTTTCTATTCTGCACCATAGCCACATTTCCTCCAAATTATTTATGTCACAATACTAAACTGTTGGCACATGTTTAGACTACATTAGACTGAGAGCATCTGGGAGAGTGGAGTTGAAATTTTAATTTTGTATTTCTAACCTGCCTCGGTTCAGAGTGATTTTTCCATCAGGTCTGTTGAACAAGTGAAAAAACATTAAAGAGGGAATACATGAATGTATTATGCTTGAACAAATAAATGAGGAACAAATGCATTTCTAGGAACTGGAAAAAATTGTAAAATTCCAATAATTCTAGCTCAATGTTTAAATATTAAAGTATAGCTGTCCTCAGTTTTCAAAATGGAAGTTAACTCCAAGAATATTTTTTCAATCATAAGATTATCTAATCTAATCTAAACATTTTCCAAAATGTCATTAATAGCACAGGTATTACCTTCTTATAGCTCTTGTGAAAGATTATCACAACTTAGTGGTTTCAATGAATATAAATTTATCTTCTTAAAATCATAGCACTCAGAAGTCTGATTTGAACCTTATGGGCCAAAATTAAGATATCCTGGGGTGCTTATTCTTTATTCTATATTCTGGGTAGACTTTAGGGAAAATTGTTTCCTCCCTTTCTCCAGCTTCTAGAGGTTACCTGAGTTCCTTTGCTGATGGTCTCCTCTTACATCATCAGGACTCATGACTCCAACCTTTTGTTTTCGTCATCCCTTCTCTTTCTGATTTTTCTCTCTTGCTGTCTCTTATAAGGACAGATGCCCACCTGGACAATCCAGTATGTCTTTCAACCAAAAACCCCGAGCTTAATCACATTTGCAGAGTCTTTTGCTTTGTAGAGCAACATCTTTAGAGCTTCAACATCTTTAGAGGGATATATTTGGGGAGGGGCATGCTATTGTCTACTGTAACATCTCTTGTTGCTTTGGATGACTGAGTCTTATTTTTAGATCTAATAATAATGAATGTACTACCATTGGCCCTTCAGATGCACTTCTAAAGAGTTCTGTGCCTTCTTTAGTTTGACTCATTTCAGAAAGTTAATTTACCAAGCAGACAAACTGACCCTTATATTGGTTGCCCATGAAAAGAATCATGGTTCAACCAAAGCGTGCATGCCCTGATGGGTTTTGAACCTTCTAAGGAGATGCTCCCTTCCTAGAGACATGCTTGTCACATGGAGAAATCATATGGCTGGTAATCAGTCAGTTTTGTCAGGTGATGGCATCAGTGTCTGCAATTTGCTTTCATGGAGTTCCGTGTAGCTGCCATCATTGGGTGATGCCTTGGCCAACAGCACTCCCAGAAACAACCCATCTCTCCCCATTCCAGTTACTTCTGCTTCTTTGAGAGGACAGGGGAAGCAAAGACAAAGGTGTGCATCATTGTCAAATGCTCATTTGCATCCTCCAGGTAGAGAGAGCATCTCCGAATCCAGCTCCTATCATGCCATTCTCCCATGTAGCATGTAATTCCTGAAGTGGTCAGGAGTGTCTTATTATATAATCCTGCTTTAGTGGGAAGAGGAGCTATATTTAAATATGCATGTGGAGAATCCATTGTCAGCTACAGATATATATTTTATTACTGTAAGAAAAATCCATGCATCTGAATATGATGTGGGGGTAGATTTTATTCAAATGAGGGCTCTAATTCTGTCTGAAAGGAACTGAGCAGTGTTGTTGAAGTGACTGCCTCATCGGAGGCATTTTGTGTATCTGTAGCTACAGCCCTACTTTATTTAAAGAGACCCTTCTGGCAGATGGGAAGACATATGTGAAAGAGAACGATGATTCAAATTTAACCCTTTGTAGGGACTGTAGCTTTAGGGCCGTTTCTTTGTCCTCTGTGGGTCTGGTGGAGTATACTGTCATGTCTGAGACCATCTCCAGTCCTGTGCTAAGAGCTTCCCATTCAGAGTTCAGATCAACATGGAGTCCAGTCCTGTTGACTTGATCTCCCATGTGTGTTGGACACTACCCAAACTGTAATCTAGAAATGATGGAAACATTATCATGGGTATTGAATGATTGATTCAGTCACCGAATAGTGACAGCTGGCGTTTGTTTCTGTATTTCTGGCAACACCCTAGGGGAACTTTCCTACACCTGATCCTCACCTTTTTGTCCATCCCTTGATATCCCCCAAGTTGATTCGAGTCTGATGCTAACTACCTGAAATTAGGATTTATACAGACCCCACAGTTCAAGGGCTCAATCTCATAAGACTCGCCCCCAACTTCAGTGCCAATCACAAGATCCCCTTCACTCCTTCATATTTGGCTACAAATTGTGGGTTCCCGTGAACCCCCTCCTCAGAACACTGATTTGTTTAAAGAGCACACAGGACTTATGGAGACATTTTACAGACTATTAGTTTATGATAAATGATGCTATACATGATACAGCAGATGAATTGGTAGGTGGGATCCTGAGTCCAGGAGTTTCTGTTCCCATGGAATTGGGGTGTGGCTCTCACCCCTCATTCTGTGCAGGTGTTCACAGAGGGGAAGCTCTCTGAATCCCATTGTTTTGTAGACTTTCCATTATATATGCATGATTGATTGAATTGTTGGTTATTAGTGACTAAGTCAATTTTCTGTTCCCTGGGGATCAGGGAGGTACATACTGGAAGCTCCTGCCTGTCAGTCACTTGGTTTATCAGCAAAACACTGCTCATCCCAGTTGTAGAGGAGCTCAATGAAAGTCACCTCATCCTCACCTCATCCTCATAAACTGGACTGGTTGAAAGGCACCTGTTGTGAATTACAAAAGATGCACCACTCACCTTACTCCTTCTGATGACAAGGGTGTTAGGAGCTCTGTATCAGGAATCAGGACTAAGACCAAATAAATGTGTGCTTTTTATTACACCACAAGATCACAGTTTCAAAGACTAAGCTTTGTACTAAACAGGGAAGTAAGTTAAATTTGGTTTCTTCCCTCAAAGAATTTACAGGGTAGAGGGGAAACCTTCTCAATCGGCAATTAAGTCTTTAGCTTCTATGCATTTATTCTGTCACGCTGAATTTAAAGCAGGTTTTTCTCAGAACCAGTTCTCTTTCTAAAAACTGTCTCCTGGGTTTAAAATTCTCCATATTCTTAGGTTTCTTAAAAGCTATGCCTTTGCTTTTAAACGCAACATATAACAGGATTTATGATTTTGGTTCTATACTAGTCTCTCCACTTCTTTTATGTATTTGCTGTGTATTTTGAAAATACATGTTGCAGTGTACAAAATCCCTGAGGAATCAGCGAAGTTAGTTTGATTCAAATACAACTTCCCACCCGATGTGCAAAGCTAATGTGTGTTTTACTCCTTGTGTCTTGTAAGGATTTTGTTTGAATTTGGTAAATTCAGTTAGACTACTTGACCTCAATTTCTTCACCTGAAAAATGGGCATAGGTATTGACGTTTATTCTTAGAAGAAGAATATTCTTTATTTTTTATTGTGTGGACATTCCATGAAATAAAATAATGCTCTAGCACAGGGGATACTGAAACATCCTGACCTTTGTGTACCTGGGAATCCTAGGACTTGAATTTGATTATAGGCTATGAAATATATCCTGATGTTGATATTTATAAGCTGGGTGGTGTTGGGTCATTTATGTAACTGCTTCTCACTTTAGTTTCCTTCTGAATAACCTGGGAATAATACTAGATATTCCTTTATAGGATGATGATGGTGAGGTTACTGGAAGAGATGATACATACAGGGTGATGACTGTGGCAATATCACCTCATGGTTATTAAGTCTTTACTTTTTGTTTTTATTTTTTTATTAATTGCACACACATATGTATATGTGTGTATATATGTATTACATATATATATGTAAGTTCATTGTTTAACCTGAGGTTCTCCCATCACCTTGTCACCCATGAACCATCCTTATCTCTTGTGCCCTCCCCTCCCCCTCCCCTGGTTTTACCCTCCCCCCCTCTCTTGCTCTATGCTTCAATTCTGTTGACATTTTAAAATTTTTCTTGCCTGTTTGTTTGTTTTCGCTCTACCCTCATGTATGTGAAACTATCCTGTATTTCTCTTTTTCTTTCTGGCTTATATCCACTAACATGATTCCTTCTAACTCCATCTGTGTTGCTGTGAATGACACACATTTGTCTTCTTTGATTGATGAATAATATTCCATTATGTACATGGATCAAATCTATTTCAGCCAACCATCAGTTTTGGGGCATTTGAAAAGAGGAAACACAAATGACCATAGAAAAAATGCTCAATATCACTAATAATCAGGGAAATGCAAATCAAAACCACACTGAGATACCATCTCACACCAGTAAGAATGGTCCATATCCAAAAAATGGGCAACAACAAGTGCTTGTGTGGATATGGAGAAAAAGGGACACTCTTACACTGCTGATAGAGTGCAAACTGGTCCAGCCACTGTGGAAGGCTGTGTGGAGGATCCTCAAGCTACTGAAAATGGAACTACCATTAAGGCCTTACTTTTGCCAGGTACCATACTGAATGCTCACGCCCTCCCCACCTCCCCCAGAGTTCCCAGCGACCTTCAGTTGTAGGTAATCAGTTTTCCTTTGATTGCAAGTTGAAGTTTAAGGAACTCTAGGTCTGGGTTAACCTAAGTAGGAATTAGAACATTTTGATCTCCAAGGATGACCTGAATGGATTTTAGTGTCCTTGGTGTCTCACTCAATGTCCCCATTGTGTTCTGGTGATGTGGACGGCATTCTCTTGCTTCAAGAGGTCAGCAGTTAGGAAGGTTATTATGTCATTATTTCCATAATGATTCAGTTATTTGTTGTCCTGTATAAAGAAGCTGAAGTTACCAGCGTCCAGGCCACTGAGGATTATGGCAGGAGTTTTATGTTTTTTCCCAAACAACTTCTTCATTGAGGTCATGGCTGCAAGTCTGAATCTGACTTGCATTCATTTCCCCCAAGAACTCACTTGGATTTTATACTCATATCATTTGATCTTAAACACTCTTCTCTTGGGATTCAGTGAAGAAAGAGAACGGAGTTGGAACATCATGCTGCCCCTGTTTATGTGAAAGTGAATGGTGCCTTCAGTCACTGTATTGTGGAGTTGGCTCTCTCTGCTAGGAAATCAACAATCTGTCTGATTTTGTCTGTGAATGGATGCTTGTTTTGGCTTTGAGAAGAGGTGAGGTATTAGAAATTACAGATTATCTGTGACGAATCTGACTCGGATGCTTTTAGTAATAGCTACCTCGAATTGTCAGGAGAGAGAATTCTCTTAGCTTTGCATGTTAGTCTTGGAGAATCAAGAATGTTCTAGCTGCTCAAGCACATAGACCTGCCAAGGCCACCAGCGCCTGCTGAACCTTTGAAATCTGCTGCTGTCTGGCATTTCATTGGGACTCCTGGTCCAGAGCCCCAAACACATCCTTTGCAAGTCCCTCCCATGCCCAGCCCCTTGGTAGATGGCGTCCACTATAGCTCAGGACACGCTCACCTGTAATCTGTCCTTCAGCTAGTGCTTCATGCTAAAACTCCACGGATCAGCCCTGGACGGTCACCACGGCCTCCCAGCTGGCTTCTGAGGGGCAGGTTGGGTGATGGTGACCTCCCTCCCTTGGGAAAGCGACCTCCCTCATTACCCTTGTATCTCCCTTCAGCTGCCCACCCCTTGGCTTGGGTGGCTTTTGAGCCCACGCTGCACCTTTGCTGAACATCCCCGAGTCTCAGTCTCACGCGGTGGAATCCAGAACTGGCCCACCCAGGCATCCAGGCCCTGGCGCTGCCTGTGTCTTGCCTCTGAGTCATTCTCTGGCTTGAGCCATCACAGAGCTCCCAGCAACCACGGGCATGGAGCTGTGCCCCGGCCCTGGGCAGCCTGGAGGACCGCATTGCCGATGTGCTGGTCCTGGATCCAGATGTCACTTTCTGGCATTTGCCTATTTCCAGACCACCAGGGTCCGGGCTCATTCTGGGCACACACTGAAGCATCTTGCCGCTGCTGCAAACCAGCTGCCTCCCAGGCTGGCAGAACTGCCCTACTGGCGGCTCGGGGTGGTGGCAGCCAGGTCTCACTCCATCCCCTCTCAGACCTGCCCCTATGCCCCCTGTCTGAGTTCAGTGTCCTTGGCACTGAGGTGGGAAGGCCTGAGAGGTGGGAGCATGTTTGCCAGGGGGAGAAGGTGGTGAGGGGGTCTGCGACAGGGAGGGTGCGCAGCTAGTGGGCGAGGCAGGTGGGTGAGGGCTGGCAGGGAGGTGGGCCTCCCGGGGACCTTTGTCCCTTTGTTCTCAGGGGTCCTGACCCTCTGGCTGAAGGAACTAGACGCCGTGTCATAGGTGTCCACAATAGATGCATGGGCAGGTGAACGAGATGTGGCCTTTGCACCTCTCAGGCTTCTCAAACCCTCAACTCTGCTTTTCCCGACTCCATGCCCGGCTTTGGGGGATGTCTGAACACACTAGAGGGCCCCCAACACCACTCCCCTAGTTCCCCTCCCCCAGACCCCTTCCCCC
>PVHY01014850.1:0-37417 GCA_004024945.1 Uropsilus gracilis | reverse complement strand
GGGGGGGGGGGGCGAATGTCACTTTTGCTGTTTCACTCCATTTAGATCTCAGGAGGAATAATAGCACAAACGTAGGACACAGTGATATAGAATGGATGAAGGACCAGAAAAGAGCCCACGTGTGTGGGACACAGGACAAGGATCATTCAGAAAGATAGTAGATGCTGGAATGGAGAAACAACCATGGTAAAGACCTATCAGATCTGAATCTATGGCTTCACCAATGGCTGATGAATCAAGACTCCACGTAGACAGTGGATGCCTGACCTCATGGAGAAACCTCCTCACTGACAATGGCTGGAGGAAAGGATCCTCAAAGCCAGAGGTCAGAGAAAGGGGGTGAAGAGACAGCGAAATGGCAAGGAGATCGTACTGGAGAGGGCAGCCAGCAACTAAAAGACATTGATAGACCCCAAATGAGCACGGAGTGGCTGCCCAATACAAAGCTAAGACTACAAACAGTCAAGCACAATGTGCCATGGCCCTGGAACACAGTCCCTCATCCAACAAATAGACACAGCCAAAGAAAAAGAGACCAAAGGACCAAAGAACTCAACATAAACCAGAAAAGAACAATGAGAGTGGAGACTGAGTGAACACAAGGGGGTGGGGGGTGGAGGAGGGACGGCATCCCAGTAACCATTACCTATGTAAGGAATTAAAAGAATTTAGAAAAAAAAAATTTTTTTAACAACATACTCTAAAATAGTAAAATTCCATTTGCCAGAAATATTGTTTTTAGATTGCAAATATTGTTTTAGATTCCTGCTGGAAGCCTGCAATGCTGCTTTACAAGATTAACAGTACTATCCACTGACATACTCTCAAAATACTCAACACAGAGAAACAGGCTCTTCAGACATCACTGGGGGACATTTAAACTGACACGGCCTTTGACAAGATTGACAAACTTGGATGCACAAATCCTCTGACACTCCTTCCTGCCCCACTCCTGGCTGTGTGGCATGCGAACTGGGACATTAATCGCAGCATTTGCTCATGACAGCAGGGGCATGGAGGCACTTGAGCTGCCCATCACCAGGGCAACAAGTGGAGTGATCTGGAGAGGAAAGGAGAGCCCTGTGTTAAGAACTTGTTTGATTATTTTAAAGCTTTAGAGAGATAGAAAAATACCACTTCTTAATCAGAACCCATTAGAAATGGACAGAGAAATAAGGTAGAGGTAAAATTATTTATTACTGAAGGAAACCAAATTGAAGAATGTGGCTTGGATGTATGATAGCTAACCCCTCTGTCCTGAATTAGGCACTTATATCTAAGCCTCCCTCAGAGGGCCGAGCTCATCCTTCTAAACACACTGCTTTCTGGTAAAAAGTCTAAATTCTGAAGGCAGGCAGGCTTCCAAAGACAAGGAGAATTTGCTAGTCAAATGTTCCCATTCATTCTTCCTGATCGACCTATTAAAATGCAGTACTCTTCTGTCACCTCGAATAGAGAAAGCAGTGGAGAGAGGCCAGGAAAATACCTCCACTTAGACACATGAGGAGTGGAAACAGAGGTATCCTCAGTGGAACAGATTCACCGCTCCATCTTTTCAACATCTCACTACATTGTTTTCTATGTGATATGGTAGTGAGGAGGCCAGCTGAGGGTATGATGTATTATTTGATATATTATTAATGAGAGAAGACATAATTCTTACCCCGAAGGAGTCTGATTTTAATGGAGCTAAAACTGAAGCACACAGATGTCACAAACAGAATTATTTTTTAAAACCTGATGGAACAATGATGCTAGTAAGCCATTTACTACTTTCAGCTCTGATTTAACCTTTCATTTTCTCCTCTGTAAAAATGGACCTTAAAATACCCCTCCCTTGCCAGTTGGGAAGAGTCCCAGGGGCACGTAGGAGAAAGGAGTCTTCACTTCCTGGCAGCCTGTGCTCCTCTAAGCAGGCCCCTACCATGAGAGGATGGCCGGTGCTCCATGTCCCAGCAGGAGCCAGTGGCCAGTGGCCAGCAGACTATGGAATTTCTCTGAGGGCAGCCTCTCTTAGCATCTCCCTAAGAAGTTTGGCAACAGAGAGCCACAGTCTGGCAACCCCTGTGAATGAATTCCCCACACTCACCAGACAAAGTCCCGGATTTCTCTGCCAGACAGTGAACCATGGCTGGGTTCTCGCTGATAAAGTAAGGCTGTGGTGGGGCCTCTTTCTCTTCCAGCCTGCCCTTTGCATGGCTGTTGTGTCTCAACAAGGGCAGTTTCTAAACCTCTACTTGCTCTTTCCATAGCTGGTAACATTTTCTTTATCCCACAATAGCCAACCCTCTGTTAGCTCCTGGTACAGTTAAAAATACTTTATATTTGACTTTATATTAATTTTTGCCTATTCAAATTACTCAGTGGTTTCTATCTCCTGATTGGACCCTGACTAATATGGCCATTAAATAGTAGTTTTAACACTGTGATACAGAGAATAACAATGAAGAAAAACACCACCTTTTATTATTTGACAGGCAGGTCATTTTTTTCCACAATTGTTTCCGAGCTCTAAGATAATTCAAAGCAGCCTATTCCATTTGCATTATGTTAAGCCATATGATTTTATGAAAATAAGGCATCTTCTCTAAAATCTCAAAAGATTTTGAGCATGAGTAGGAAATATAATTTGATAGTGTTACCAACGTTCAAGTGGTTCAGTAAAAGAACTGAAAATACTAGATCTATGTCAATTAAACCAGTGACAGGGATTAAGTTTTAATCTGTTTAAAACATTGCCTGAAGAACTAAGAATGACTTATTATGAATGTTTGTTCTCACTTTGAGAATCTGCCTGTTTGTGGTTAAACCTCAACAGAGCAGGGTTAAGCACCATTGGTAAGTGAAACGCTGGAACATTCAAATATTGTCAGAATGGGTCATCAGAGAAGTGCCTGAGAAATTTTCCTGGTTGCTGACCATATCTGAAATTGAGCACCGTTCTCAGTAAATTCGATGCTGGGAAAACTCACATGCGACTTCCTGTTGGAGTTCATGAACTTGAACATGCCATTGCAGCTTCCAAAAAAGGACACACTGATTTAAACATGATTTTTAATGAAGAGATGAAGCAAATCAAGGCCATACCTTAATAAACATAATTTCCACAAGTGGTATGCAGTCCAACGACCTGGGCCCTAGACTGTACCTGCAGCAAGCTGGTTGCTCAATCTCTGGTTATTTGAAGCTCTGGAGGTCTCCCTTACACACAGGTGAAGGAGCTACTTCATCAGAATTCTGCCAGTTTTCTAAGACTCTATGAAGAAAAGAGCTTTCTCTAAGATCTTACCTGTTTAGACTCTGTTCTTTATGCTCATATTTTCTTATCATTCTTTGACTCTCCCACAGCTATTTTCCAAACTCATTGTAAATGCCACATACTCAGAAGTTGCTGATGGGTTGTGACCTATGCGGAGCGACCTGTCCATCTTTCTCCTGGTTCTCCCAATTTCTCTCATTCACTAGAGTCATCACCTCACTTCTAGGGTGACTATCACAGAGTTTACAACCTGCCATTATACATACCACTTCTTAATAGTGTTTACTTCCCATGCATAGCCTCATCTTCCCAAATTAAAATCTCTTTTTTCCTTCATGATCCTGAGCAGGTTAGGGACACAGCATGTCCTTTTTATGCAGACTGCAATGTACTCTTCTGCTAAAGATGGATGAAGATAATGAAAAAGTGAAAATCAAGTCTATCATTCTGAGCTGTTTTCCCTAAGGAAAAAGTAGAATCAGGAAAAAAAAAAGATTGGTAGTATTTCTCTCCCCACTCCTCTCCCCCCACAACAGTTTATTTCAATTCTAAAGCACTGAAAAAATACAGAAGGGAATGAAGTAGGAAAATAATTATGTACTCTTCCCTGTTGGGAGCTGCCAGCTATAGGCAGTCAAGGCTCATGCGTAAATGAAGAAAATTTCATTTCACTATCTTATCTGTCTTTAGAAACTGAAGACAGAATGTAGTAATTGCCCACAGTGAGCAGTAGTGTCCCCATTCCTCTAGTATTAACCCTGAGACATTCCTTAAGAGATAACAGCAAGTTAATAAATCAATCCCCTGCCCCCAGGTATTCCACAGAAACTAATATTTTGCCTAATCTAATTTTGCCTAAGCCACTTATTCCTCTTGTTTAATTAGTTGTAACCCATGCATTTACACCCTTTAAAGAGGCTTGTACGTCTTAATAAACTGGCTGGATGGCTATGCTTCAGTGCAGTCCTGGCTTTTTTGGCTGAGCTCAATCTCTCTCATCTTTCCTTGTTTCCCTCACCTAGCTCCTTATACTTCCCTATCTAGGATGTTGACAGTTCAGTGCCTAGTATTGGAATCTTCCTCTCGATAGATGGAAAGGTAGACATCTTTCTTAGTGATTCTTAGGTATCAAAGTTCACAGGTACATCCCATTACCAAAAAAAGGACAGACATTTCTTCTGCCAGTCAATTGGGAATATACAGAGAATGAGACAAGAGGTAGGAACAAGTTCTTTATTTTACCCAAGCTGTTGCTCTGTGCATTCAAAATCTGCCTACAGTGGGCATTTTTGAAGATCTTTCTCTCTCTGGCTTTCCCCAACTCACCCCCTCCAGAGACCCCTTTGTATATCCTACCCTGGAGGGCTCACTGTACTGACAAGCTTTCAGGGCTGTGGGATTGGCTCCTTCCTGGAAGGTCCTGAGAGATCCTTCTGGAAATGAGGCTCTTCACAATTGGAATACCTATTGCATAACCTACGTAATATTATAGATTATTAATTTGCAGTTCCCTAAAATCCACCCTCTCTCACAGGTTCACCATGTTTTTGCAGTCGTTTTTTTAGACTGCGGAATTTGGGAAGGAATAAACAAGCAGGGCAGAGGAGTTTTAGATTACTACTGAAACGGTGGAAGAGAAAGACTTTTTAACTTGAACTGAAAACACATTATCTGCCTGCTTTTCTCTCTACCAAGCAGGCTATTTGCAGTTTACATTACCAATTACCTTGTACTTGTAACTAGACACACCTATCCTGCTTCTCTCCCTAGGAAGCAGGCTACAAACCATTTATTAACATTTTTGCTGTATACCTTTACCATTGATATGCAAAAGCCAGTCAGCTGCTTTTCAGCTCTCTGCTCCAAAAACTGCAGAAGAAAAAAAAAAACTTTAAAAAATACAGTTTACATTTTAAACTAGTTTGTCTCAATTTACCCTCTTTTAAACTCTTGTGGGTTTTTTCACCACCCCCAGCCTTCTCAACCAAAATATCAAGTCAAAGTAAGACTATCAGTGCAGACTAATTTATTTTTAACAAAGTGATTTCCTAATTACAACAAAAGAAACAAGTAAATAAAACTCAGATTGCTTTAACATTGTCTAAAACCTTTTCAACATTGTTTAAAGTTTTTTTCCAGATTGCCCAAAAGTTCTCAGTTTCTCAGTCCTGATCATCTTACCAATATCAGCTAGTCAGAGTTTATCTCTGCATGTTTGAAGACATCTTTTTTTGGTGTGCTCCTTTGGCGTGCTTCAGCTCCTCCAAGCTTTCTTCTCTGTCATTGGTAGAAGAAACTTCATGGTACCGGACCCAGCAAAGTTTACTTTTTTTTCAGGCCTGACTTTTGTACGGCCTTTTTTAGACAAAGTTAAACTCAGAAAAACAAACTCTAACACAGAGTTTAAATCTGCAAACATTTTAACTACCTTTAGCACACATGCGGCTAGCCTGGGCCAGCCAAGGGCTGAAGGCCCCAGCTTTGCCACATGGCCAAGCTCACGTGGTTTACATCTCCATCTTACAAAATGGCCGAAACTCAACCTGAATCTCAATTTCCATTCCCATCTTCTTGCTTTAGTTTTTTGTTTTAAACCTCTTTATATATCCTTTTTGTTTTCTCACCTTTTAGGAACAGCTCCTGAATTATTACATTACAAAGAAAAAGAAACTATTTTACTTCTTTCTTTCTCTTGTATCTTTCTGAAAGGAAATTAATCTGCAATCTTAAACAGGAGACAATGATACCCAGGGTGGGTAGCACACCCTATCACAACTATTCTGTTGTACTCATGCTGTAATAGTGAATAAATGTCATAATACATTTGTCAAAACTCATGAAATATACAAAACTATGAGAAATATGTGAAACCCTTATTCTCTTATTTTATACCTTCATTCTGGATTTGGTAAATGATGAAACATCAAAACAGCTCATGGTTGTAATTGTTAACTTGCCCATTATATTCAATCAGAAAATGGACAGAAGAACTAAATAGACACTTCTCTAATTAAGAAACACAGATAGTCAATCAGTACATTAAAATATGCTCATAATATCCCTTATCACCAGGGAAAGGCAAATCAAAATTACAATGAGATATCATTATCCACACATGAAGATGGCCCATATCAAAAAGACCAGAAGCAGCAAGTGTTGGCAAAGAGGTGGAGAGGAAGGAACACTGATATACTGCTGGTGGGAATGTAAACCTGTCCAGTCCTTAATGGATAATAGTGTGGCAATTACTCAAAATATTTATATAAATAGATCTACTAATCTACCATATGACTCCTAGGATCCATCTGAAGACTACAAACACACTAAGTCAAAGGGATATATGTACTTCTATGTTTACTGCAACCCCATGACAACTGCTAAATTACAGAAACAGTCTAATTGCCCTAGAACAGAGGAGTTGATTAGAAAAACATGCTATTCATACATATTATTCAGCTATTGTTGCCATTTGTAACAACGTGGATGGAACTGAAAGGGATAATGCTTGGTAAAATAAGTCAGAAAAAAAGACAAATACAGGATGTTTTCACTTACATGTAGAATAAGAAACAAAACAAAGTATCCCTGGTTAATAAAGCTTTTGCCCCCCCCCATGCAAAAATCTTTAATGAATTTAGCAAACTTCATTCAATAGCACATTAAAAGGACTATACAGTAAGATGAAGTAAGATTTGTCTGTGAGATGAAAAGATATTTCCACAAATGAAAATTAGTTAATGTTAATGTTAACTAACTAATGTTATTAGTAGAATAAAATATAAAAATTACATGATCATGTTCATAGATGCAAATAAGCATTTGGCAAACTACAACATCTTTATTCGATAAAATTCCCCAACAAACTGGATATAGAATACCTCTCCATAATAAGGGAAATAAATCACAAACATAATCAATATTTTACTTAGCTATTCAAAATGAGAATTTTCCTAGCCAGAGCACTAGGTATGACAAAAGGCATTCAAATGAAAACTAAATTGTCATTATTTGCAGATGACATAATTTTGTACACCAAAAATTCTAGACTCACCCAAAAGATGGTTAGAACTAATCAAGGGATTCAGTAGAGTGGCAGGTTTTATTTTATTTCTTAAATTGATCACACATGTATATAATTTTTTACATTGTTGTATACCTGAGGTTCTCCCACCACCTTGTCACCCAAGAACCATCATCTTAATCTCTTTTGCTCATTCCTCCCCGGCTTTCACTCTCCTTCCCTCCCTCCCTTCCTCCTCCCTTAAAGTCTGCTTTAGTTCTGCTGTCAGTTTGCTAATTTTAACTTTTTCTTATCCTTTTGTTTGTTCTCCCCACCCCCACCCCATAGCCTGCATATAGGTGAAACCAGCCAGTATTTCTCTTTTTCTTTCTGGCTTATTTCCACTAACATTATTCCTTCTAGGTCCATCCATGTTACCACAAATGCATCAATTTTGCTTTTTTGATTGAGGAACAATATTCCATTGTGTAAATATACAGCTTTATGATCTATTTGCCTGTTTTCTGGCATTTGGGTTTTTTCCATATGCTGGCTATTGTAAATAATGATGCAATAAACATCTGAGTACAGGTGTTTTTTTTTTTTTAATTAGTGTTTTGGTGTCCTTTGGGTAGATTCTCAAAAGTGGGATTGCTAAATTGAATGGTAGTTTCATTTTTTAGTAGTTTGAGGGTCCTCCACATAGTTTTCCATAGTGGCTGGATTAGTTTGCATTCCCACCAGCAGTGTAAAATTGTTCTGTTCTCTCCACATCCACAACAGCACTTGTTGTTGCCTTTTTTTTTTTTTTTTAATATGGGTCATTCTTACTGGTATAAGGTGCTATCTTATTGTGGTTTTAATTTTCATTTCCCTGATTTTGAGTGATGTTGAATATTTTTTCATATGTGTATTGGCCATTTGTATTTCCTCTTTGGAAATAATATTCCTATGTACTAAAAACAAAACACCTAACAAAGAAATTAAGAAAATGTTTTCTCATTCACAATAGCAACAGAAACAATAAAATAGGAAGATCTGTACGACAAAAACTGTAAGAGCTTGATGAGAGAAACTGAAGACAAACAAATGGAAAGTTATTTTGTGTTCATGGATTTGAAAGTTTAAAATTAAAATGTCCATACTACCCAAAGTCACCTAAACATTCAACATACTTCTTATAAAAATCACAGAAAGCATTCTACTTGTAAATAGAAAACATTCTGAAGTTTGTATGGAATGACAAAAGACCCCTAATAGTCAAGCAATCATAAAAAAGACATAATTAAACCAGAGGGACCATACTTCCTGACTTCAAATTATACTATTAAGTTATGGTGATTGAAAGAGTATTGTATTGGAATAAAAATAGGCACATAGGTCAATAGGACCTAAGAGCACAGGAATAAGCCTAGAATAAAAAATAAATGGTTCAGGAAATAAATAAAATTACAGTCAATTAGTATTTTACCAGGGAACTAAGAATATGCAATGAGAAAAGAGTGGTTTCTTCAACAAAAGATTCTGGAAAAATTGGATAGCCACATGCAATTAGACCTCTATCTCAAATCTATTCAAAAATTCAAAATTGTTTGAAGACTTGATGCCATAAAACTTCTAGAAGAAGGCAGAAGAAAATCTCACCTCATACTAGTTAGAATGGCCATCATCAAGAAAACAAGAAATATGCGTGCTAGTGAGGATGTAGAGAAAAGGAAAGTGTAGTGTACTGTTGATAGGGATGTAAATTGCTTCACACTATGGGGAACAGTGTGATATTTCCTCAGAAAATAAAAGTAGAACTACTACATTATAAAGCAATACCACTTCTGAACATATATTCAAATAAACTGAAACAGGGTATCAAAGAGAGATATTTATACTCCCATGCTCACTGCAGCATTATTCACAATAGCCAAGACAAGGAGAAAACCTAGTGTCCATTGATAGATGAAGAATTAGGAAGATGTGATATATTTTATATACTATATATACATTTTACATACATTATTTACCTCTATAAATGTGTAAATAGAATATATGTATATATATTAAATCATAAGCAAGTTTATGTGACATATAATATATAATGCACAATGGAATATTATCCATCCATGAGAAAGGACAGCCTGCCATTTGTAACAATATGAATGAAACTTAAAGACACTATGCTAAGTAAAGTCAGAGAAAGACAAATGCTACATATTACTTATATATGGAATTTCTAAATCATAAAAACAGTAAAATGTCAGTTATGGAAAAATGGGAGGTGGGGCAATTGGAGAGCTGTAGTTACAGCAGAAATTCAAAGTAGATTAATACAGTCTGGAGATCTAATACACAATAAACAATTACTGACAATAAGATAATTATACACTTCAATGTTGCTGAGAGACTAGATCTCAGTTGCACTTACCACAAAAATGAAAAAATAACAAAAAGCTACGATATTACAGAGATGTTAGGTGATTCCACAGCAAAGCAGTATACAAATGTATCAAATCAACACCTTGGACATCTTGAACTTACACAATATTGTATGGCAATTTTATCTCAAATGTAATACATTTAAAAGAAAGAAGACATAATGATAGCTCAGAGTACATTTTTACTAAAGATAGGAGAAACTGTTGAAATATATACCTAGAAAAAGAATTTGTTTTCTGTCACACATTTGGTTGGAGGGAGATTTAAAAAAATTTTTTTTCATCAATCTTTATCACTTTCCCAATACTGAAATATTTCTTTACAATATTTTTGTGAGAAACTAAATGATCCAGAAATGTATAACATGGACAGTAAATGTGTCTCATAATGTTTCTTTAGAATTTTGCAGTCTTGCTCTACTGCCATTGAGGTTTCTTTTTGGTTGTTTTTTTTTGTTTGTTTGTTTGGCCTATTGATATGTCTGACGCCACTCTGATTTCTCATTCTTTGTGAATACTGAGGATGATGGGTTGTTTAAAAGCAGCTGATGCAAATCATGAAGATAATTTATAAGGAAAAGTTCCCAGTGTATATTGAATGATGATAGCATTAGAGTTAATTGTCTTTTAAAGTGACTTTGTTGCAAGAAACAAAATTCAGTGGATGGATGAACCATGGACCAATATATTTCCTTTTGTGCCTACAATACCCTGAGGTCCATTGATGACTTCCTGAGCTGCTATGAGGGGACTATATGGGCAGGAACATTTGGAACCACATTTGTACTACTTATCACAAACTGGAAAAGAATAAATGAAAGCAAATGAACTAATATAGTTGATTTTCACAAAATACACTTTCTTGATGATCTCTTGCATGTAATATTAGAGCTCTCAAACCCAGGTGAAGTGCTATTTTGCTTATTTTTAGAGAGGACCCCCACTAATGTGTCAAGGTATTTTGGTGCAGATCACACAGGATATAAGGGCTCTCAAAGTTCACTGAGCTTATCTTCCTTTACCTGTATTTCTCTAACAGCATGCTCTATAATTTTTGTTATTTGTGAACATTTCATTACCCTATGAGACAGTGATTTGTTTGATACTTGTCTCATTTTACAATTTTTCACTGTTTTCTTTGGCACTTAATTGAGTGTTTAAAAGCTGCAATTGGTCAATCAATGTATGTTGAATCAATGACGTTTCCCAGCATGCCTTGTTGGAGTAATCCAACAAATTTCTTTCAGGCTAAATTGGTGGTAACAAGTTTAATTATTATGTCTTGTAGTCTTATTAAGAAGTTGGCACTAAAGAACCCATTAAAATGGATGACAATACAAAAACCAGTCTTAATTTTTTTCCCTTGGTATTATAGAATATATTTTATATCTTAATACTAGTGAGTTATGTTTGTGTGAAAAGATTAGAAAATGTAGAATAATACATTTATCCAAAAGGCTTGATATCTATTTAGAATACATTATCATGTACTAGGAAAGAATATCATTTTATGATATTGCTGTAGAGAAAGTTTTTAAAGTGCTCTAAATATATCTTTATGACTGATTATGCCTACATGAGGGGAAACTTTGAAATTATCTTTTACACTTTGATTTATTTTATAAAGTATTCTTCATCTTTATGTGAAAAAAATTCTAAAGTATTTTTAAGATTAACATACTGATTGGAGTGTGTTCCCCAAGCCCCATGTTTCTCCAACGTTACCCCTAGTTGCAGTACATAGTGGGAGAGGGAGGAAGGCTAGGGGTTCATCTTACATTAGTATAATAAAGTCATTGACTTTAAACAAAGGACATCAAGGAAACAGAAATCACCTGTAAATGTCTCCTATCTAGCTATATTCTCTTCTGAGGAGTTACTAGGTTCATTGCCTTCCCTTTAATTTTCCATTGTTTTCCTCTACATGTCTTACCCAAGATGGTAATTATATTTTAATTTTCTCATCCTCCAAAACTACACTACTTTTGTATAAGTTATTTTAGTTAATATATCATTTGCAAGGTATTAAAAAAGTTTTAAGTCACCAAACAAACATTTTTAAATCTAGATAAAATTGCTAGGCAGTATGGAGAGAGAAAACTTGATGTAGGAAGGCAATTTTGCCTAAATGACCATAGTCCTGGAGCTTATCTGCAGATTTTGAGCATTAAGTAAACATTTTTCTACTGCATTCCATTCTCTATTGAAAATCATAACCTCTCCCCAGGTCTCTATGCCTGTTTCCTGGATGTGTGGACTTCCTTTCTTACTGTGATTTGTGAGTCCATCTTATCTCCCTTATTAGATTTCTAGACTTTTAGAGGGCAGATACTCAAAACCTTTAAGAAGAAACCTATGATATTATCATTTCACCAGTGAGTATATGCCATGCACCAGATACTATGCTGGGATTCTGTAATAATAGCTCACTTAGTTTTCATAAATGATATATGTTTGGCACTGATGTTCATTTATTGCAGGGAAGGTCTCTAAGCCTTGGTAACTCAAGTTCTTGTCTATCAACATAAAGTTAAACAATGATGAGGAAATAGATCCAGAAAAGGAAAAAAAAAAAAAAGATGAAGGGGCTAAACATGGGTAAACAAAAAAAAAGAGGTGAAGTGACCAGAGGGGGTGTGATGTGGTGGGGTATTCCCATGGGGATCAGCAATTGTACAATCATGTATTGTAAAAACTCCAAAAATAAAATAAAATAAAGAAAGTTACAAGAGACAAAGGGAGAGAAATATATAGGACTAGAATCAATAGGACTCAAAAAGGTACTCTTTCACTGCTGAATGGAAGCAGTGAATAAAAGGATGAGTGATTGGGTGTTGAAGGTAAATAATTCATTTTAAATAAGGATAATTGAAATTTTAATTAGTATAAGTATAAATAGTATAAGTATAAATGGCAGTGTTTATTCTCGAGATGGACAAAAGGTGGGCAGGGGACCCTTGTATTACTGAACTCTTTCGGAAACCGGTAGGGTTTACCTGTAGGGTTGCACAGAACCGGAGAGTAGAAGGTGACCACTTGCAGGGTGAGGCTGGCTGGATATTCCATACCTGAGATAGTGGGAAGGGAGATCTGTATGCTGACACAACAGTATCCTGTGACAAGGTGGAAGAGGAAGAAGTTGTGTCCTTTGAAGGGAGCTGGTCTTGGGTGAACAATTCCCTGGTTAAAAATACCAATGACAAGATGCCATTTCCAGAGATTCTGATTACATTACTTTGGGAAAAGTATGAGGTATTTTTAATGTAATATGCAGCCAAGGTTGAGAAATCACTGTCTCATTATTTCACTGTACTTCCTGAAGACAAAGATGGTGTCATTGATTCCACAGCTTTGCCTTTCACAGGAGTCCTTCAGTGTAACAAACTGTCATGCTGATGTTACTGATCTGATCTGATGTTAAAAAGAAACAATATGGGACCGGGCACGGTGGCTTGTGCCTGTAAGTTTCAACCTATGAAGCGGCCGGGGCTAGGGATCGAGGTTCGAGTTCCACCTGGGGCCTGTAGTGAGACCTAGTTCCAAAAAAAACAGCTCCATGTGGTGGCACGCGCCTGTAATCCCAGCTACCTGGGAAGCTGAGATTGGGGATTATTTGAGTCCGTGGTACCCCGGGCAACGAAAGCCTGGGGTTCCACGGGCAAAAATAACAAGACCTAGTCTCAAAAAAATAAATAAATAAAAATAAAAAAAAGAAAATATGATTTTACCAGGGAGCTGCTTGCTCTCATTAGATGTGAGTCATCTTTCTCTGGATAAGTCCTGAATTCCAATAGATTTGGCTTCTGGGACCAAATTATGGAGTCACTGGCATCAGGCTGGCTCAGCAGCATTAATGGAAACATAATTAGCAAGTTTCTCTCAGCTGTGCCATTTGAAGGGTCCTTACAATTTTTAAATAATAAAGTAGTAAGAAAACAAATTAAGAAAATGATTGTTTTTTCAATTAAACTCAAATTATATTCCTAATGAAGTGGGTCATTAGCGATGATTTCAGACTGCAAAGACTTCAGGGATATCACTTGAGCCTGAGTTGCCTTACTTATAAGGATAATAATCTATGTAATGGTGTCCTCGTGAATGTGTAACAATTGACTCTCTGAAGTCTGACTTGTGATATTTGCCAGTTTCTCAGGTGTTAATACTCCTATATTTGTCAATGAAACAGACTCATAAAATTCTTGGAAATGTAACAGTAGACTCTTGTTCATGCCATTATTTACGGAATGATTACAGTAATAAAGCGAGGTAATACATGAAGCATCTAAGTCAGTGGCTGACAAGACCTGCTCAATATGTAGACTATCCCCTAGATTTATGGTTTCCAAATATTATTAAATTAAAGCTATAACTGCTAGTCATTTGAAAAACAGGATTATTTTACTCACATTCTTTTGTTCTTTTGCTAACCTGAACTTGAGACAGATTTATGTTTTTCCAAGCTGGAAGACCTGGAGAATCTGTTTATATACTTGAGAATTATTAGGTCTGTGTGGAGATGACAGACAACTATTTTACTAAGCACATCTGAATCTCACTGTCAGCACTATGGACTAAGCCATGAACTGTGCCATAATATGTCTTTCCTTGAAAGGCAGGCTTTGTGATTCTCAGATTACCTTCAAAGACTTTCCTCAAAGATGTTCTCTCCATTCTTGGCAACTGGTGTGTCTCCTTACCTCTTTCCTACTCTTCATACAGTTATCCCATTCTAGAAACTTTTTTTTCTTTCACTAAGTGATACCAGTAGGAAGATAAAGGTGAAGCCAGAGACAAACAGATGAGAATGGGGGAGCTTTGTGGATGACTGGTAACACCTGACATGGGTTTAGCTGTGTATTATCCTGACTTTGCCCTAGGGTTCAGAGCCAAGAGACAGCATCAGTTAATGTCATTCAAAACTACTTCCTGTCAAAGCACCCAAGTTTTCCCCTATTTTTTTGAGTGCTCAGTCTAAGGGAGTCACAATGAACAGTCACCACCACTTCCTTCTTCCTTGCCTCTCTCTCTGGGCTTGTTCCAGTTCTTGCCACATACTCTGGGTAAAACCAGACTCTTCCTAAGGCCTGACTAGCCCGGCATGATGTAGATAGTTCATTGCTTCAAAAGTGATACCAACTCAGAGAACCAGCCGTGAGAACCAGCCGTTGTTCTGACCTGATTTAATTCACATAATTTTCAAAGCAAATCTTTGCAGTATTAATTTAGCTTTACACATGAAGAAACTAAGGACTTAGTTTCCGTTTCTTGTCCAAGATCATATAGTGACCAGGGTGGGATTTAAACAGAGGCTATCTCATGGGGATTTCTTTCTTAAAGGAGATGCTGTCAGGGCAGCTGGAGTTCTCCGTACCGTCAAACCTGCCATCTAAAGGGATAGGAGTGTAGCCCTCCAGGAGAAGGGAGTCGCATAAAGGGCCACGATGGGGGAGGTAGAGATGACAGAGACTACTTCTCTGTCACGGTTATGGAAGAAATGCTGCAACACTGAACAAAATCATGTTCAACTGATGGTCTCATCATTGTTATACATTTTAAATTAGCTTTTTAATGAAATTTTCATATTGAAAACTGTTCAAATCCTATGTACACAGTCTAATGAACTTTCACAATAGGAACACACTTAAAACCAGCACCCAGACAAAAGTATGAAGAACACCAGCACCCTTATGCTATTTTCCACTCATTTATGCTAACCTCCTCCAAGGGAACCACTAGCATGCCATTTCTCATGACAAAATGCATTTTCCTATTTTTGAAATTTACATAAATGGAATCAGTTTTGTCAGGGCTTTTGTTTAACCTTTAGCTTCTGAATTTCACATGTTTTTATGCTTGAGCAATTCATTTGTTCCCATTGCTGTTCCATACTAAAACATATTGTGATTTGTTTAACTGCTTCACTGCTGATGGACAAATGGGTCATTTCTAGATTATGAATTGTGCTTAATGACCATTCCTGTGCCTGTCTTTTGGTGCTTAAAAACATGCATTTCATTAGGTATATGTAGGAGTAGAGTTACTGGCCATCAGATGTGTCTGTTCAACTTCAATTAGTGAATGTGCCACACAATTTTCAAAAGTGGTTATGCAAAATTATGCTTAGTGAAATAAGCCAGAAGAGAAGGACATAGACCATAGAATTTCAAATATATATTGTATCTCGAGAAAACAGAAAGGTGAGTTAAATAAAACAAGAAGAAACTTTTAGACTATAATATCAGTTGGTGCTTTTCAGAAGGGATGGGGAAAGTGGGTGGGTAAATTGGGATGAAGGCAACAATTGCACGGTGAAGGACAGAATTGGGTTTTTAATGGCAAACTAATAGTGTAGTATGTACATAGGCTGATTTTCAATGATGGACACTTTAAACTTATGTAATAATGTAATACAAGGTTCAATTAAAAGAAGATTAAAAAGTGGTTACACTCCCATGAGTACTATATGAGACTTCTCAGTGGTAGATAGTGGCATTCTCAGTCTTTATCACCCTGGAGAGTGTTTTAGTATTTCATGGTGATTCCAATTTGCAGTTTTCTCATAGGTACCAATGTTGCGCACTGTTGTTTATCGGTCATTTGGATATGCTTTTTTTGTGAAATCTTGTTTTCTACTGATTTGTAGGAGTTTTGAAAATTTACTTCATTGGTTTAGAGTGCAAGGTTTTAAAAATCTACATGCAATTAGCCAAATAAAGTTTCTTCATATTCAATGGTAAGTATTGTATTTAATGATTTATTGTTGGGAAAGTAGCAATAGGTAGCATTTAGAAAGCAGAGTTCTAAAGTGGAAATCAGGAGATCTGCACTAACTCATTTATACTGGCTCTACAATCTTAAGTTCCTTTATTCCCTATGCCTCTGGTAAAGACATGACATCCCCATACTCATGACAAGACAGCTGTTCTAGGGAAGAGCCTGCTTCCTTCTCTCTCTCTCCCCCCCTTCTAGCCTTCTCTCCCTCCTTCATTTCCACTCTTTTTCCTCCATTTCTGTAAGTTTATAATTTATGTGAAATATTTGCACTGAATTTCTTTTGCAGTCATAGTCCCCCTCTTTCTGAGCTCACTGTATAAGCACCTGGGGACATAAGTTTATTAAATAACCTTATCAGAATTGCCTTATTTATGTTGCATTCCGAGTCCTCTCTTTCATGAGTCATTTAAAGCTGCTTTTAAAATTCACTTGAGAGAAAGAAACCCCAAATATGTGCTCATTACAGAGTTTCAAATGAATCACTTAATACAAAAGGAACATCTATAAGACACAGAACCACAAATAAGGCACCCCTTTCTACACAGGTGTGCTTGCTAAGCCCACATGATTTGAGCACATTTAGAGCACACAGGAAGATAAATGCTTTCATTATGAAAGTGCTCTCTGGATTACAAAGGGATCTGTGTTCATTCACACAATCACTTTGTGCCTTTATGCTCCTTTTGCTCATTCTGTTTCAATTGTCATTGTATATGCTCCCCAATGATCCTTAAGCTAATTTCATAGAAAATGATTTACACATAAACATTATAGCAAAAGATTGCACCAAATAAGTTTTTCTTCTCCCTGCAGAAAATGAATACTTAGAGGTTACTAGGAAGGAACATTTTTTAAGTGCTTCCTCTCAGGTGGCGGGGGGGGGGGTTGGGTGGGGGAACCTGGCTGATCACATCATGAACCTATCTTTTATGTCAGGTGCTATAAGCAAAATGACAGAGGGAGGTCCAAGACTGAACAGAATTCCACTGTCACTGCCCAGGCTGAATCCCTGTCTTTTTCTTCCAAAATTCAGCTGAGGAAAACAACACCACATCTGAGATGAAGACAACAGATAATTATCCTGTTCAAAGAAATGGCCTGAGATAAAATGTGCCATAGGTGTCTCTGTGATTTTAAACCTGAGGTTTGGTAGAGAACAGAGAATGACTCCATGGCCACCTGTACTGGTGAATGCCAGTGAAAATATTCGATTCGCTTAGCGGGCTTAGCTGAGAGGGACAGAGAAGTGGTGTGACAGCTGGAGTGGGGAGCAGAGTCAAAAAGTTGTTTCAAGATGGAAGGGATAGGAGATATGTGGAACAATCCAGTAGAGAGGGGAAATCTGATGATGAGCAAAAGAAAGGAGAGACTTCATGGCATGATGTCTTCAGTGCTGAGAAGAGACAGGAACCAGCGAGCCGGGGTCACAGAGCACATGCTCAAAATATGTTGAAGGAATGAATGGCTTACTGTATGGGGATTTAATTTCACCTTCATTTTTAGTATTAAATGAAAGTACATTAATACCTCTATGAAGTACAGAGGATAAACCCAAGACTTGGGAGGTTAAGAGCATGACTACTGAGATGTCTGGGACAATTTACTTAGACTCGGCCATTTATAAATCTGTAAAGTAGATATAGTAATAATACCTCCTTGCTAGTTGGGTGCAGTGGCACATGCCTGTAATCCCAGTGCTGGGGTTCTGAGGCCAGGGATCGCTTGAGTCCGCGGGTTCAGGACTATCCCAGGCAACATAGCAAAACCTGGTCTCTGGGGAAAAACAAAAACAAAAAACCTCCCTGGTAGGGTTTTTGGCACTATTAAATTTACAAGGTGTGTGAATTGCCTAGCAAAGTTTCTGCCACATGGTAACTTGTATTGTGAGCAGTCTTGGCCTCGGAGCAGCAATTTGGTGCTGCTACACAAAACTCACTGCACCTCAAGAGGAAGCACAGAGCAACTTCTCCTGTCCTTGGCATTTCAGAGTGCAATAGTGCAGAGCACAGGTTCTTTGTGCCAGTGTTCCAGCCCAGCTGTGCTCTACTCTGAAGGCTCATCAGAAAGTGATGGCCCCTCTGTTTGGAGTCTCCCTTGAGTGGAGCAAACAGCAGGCTGAGGCACACTGCCAGACAGTGGGAATGGTAAAATGGGGAGAGAGGGAGATAATTCATGTGTCTATGGAGGTAACAAGGGCTGCCTGCAGCAGGCCTCAATCAATGGTTTGGTGGACCGATGGGCCATGATCACTTCTGAAGGAAGCTGGGAGCCCATGCAAGGAAAGGTAGAAACCCTAAAGTTAATTGACCATGCTAACAAAGATGGCCAGTCTGAGTATAACTGAATAAATATTTACTACTTGTCAAGGGGCGTCTCCTAGCTTGTCAGTCAATATTCATTATCAATGGTGGTTAGAGATTTTATTTTGATAGACTGTACAGTAGTATCTGAAATACTAATTTAGTTGTGACAAACATATCATGACTGATCATTCTGTGGCTTTGAGACAATATTAAGGTAAAGCAAGTCACAGTAGTTCTGAATCCAGGCTGAGCAATTTTATTAAGTATAAGGTTCACCACCTGGGGCAATGTTGCTGAAAAAAGGGAACCCAAGGTAGAATAACTGTAGGAAAAAGAATGCTATGTAGGAAACTACAGGAAAATAGAATACTATCTTTTTTAATTTAAAAAGAAGTCAGCATATGTTGTGGTTATTGAGACTGAAAAACATAAAATTTCCATGATAACATTCCAAGGGTTAAAGTCCAGTGATACAGTTAAGAGCAGGTTACACTTATTTTGTCAGCTATAATCGTATCAAGTTCATCATTTCTGACTTTTGTACTGACTACAGTGCTTGCCAGTCAATGATAATGTCCCTCAGTTCAGAACTGAATTGCAAATTGCAACAGCGCCTTGAAAATTATAGATACTCAACAAAATTTCATTTGTTGGATTTCATGTATTAAATTTATCAGTGGGCTCATTTCCAGTCAATATCTTTACCAGTTATTGTCATAACCAAGAAGTCATGAGATCTTTCTTAAAATTGTTAACAATTTTTGCATCATGAATTTTTGCCACTCTTGTGGATTTTGTCTTCAGCTATGACATCATTGTTTTGGTTTTTCCCTCTTTCTCTATATTATATCATAATGGTCTGGCAAGACAGTTCCATTCTTGAAGAATCAAGGAGTAGCCACAACATGTCTTACAGCCCTTAATTCTGGCTCCAGGAGGCCTGCGGTCTGATACCAAGAGGTGGCAAGTTATCAGTCAGTTCCCTCTATGGTCAAGGATAGATAAGCAAAAGCTGTGCTGAGTGAGGAGCCTTCTGTATGTTTTCTGATCTTCTTCACCACCCCATAAGGTCAGTATGATCTTCTCCATTTACCAAGTTAACAAGAGAGGAAACAGACTCGGAGAATCTAAGTGAATGATTCACAAAACAAACTGGAATACCAGCCACTGTAATCTCATTTTAGATCTAGTGTTCAGTATTCTATCATATTAGCCATAAGACTAACTTTTTGTTCTTGGGGGACAAAGCTTTATGTTTCCTGTCCTGCCTTTGCTATGAATTGATTGATTTGTTCCTTCATGGAATGTACATTGAGCACATACTAGGTTCCAGGAACCCTGCCGTCTCTGGGGATACAGTGATAAACAGGAGCTAATCAGCCCTTGCTCTCCTGGAGTTTGTATGCCAATGGGATCACATGCCAAACAAAACATGTCTCATGAGAGACGGTTATTAACAAGGTTATTATCAAAAGAAGAGACCTTCCAGGTACAACCATCTCTTCAGAAAATGGGCAGGCGCTTTTAAGTGGCTTATTCCTGGTGCTAATTAGGAAATTCCAAGTTGATTGGTTTGGGATTGGAAAATATTTTCAAGCTCTATTGAAATATACTGTACATATTATAACATGAATGAGTTTTAAGTGTACAGTTTATTCTAGCTCTACTGATGGATTTTTAAAAATTATATATATAACAACATTGTGTACCCCGGGGTTCTCCCATTTAATTAATACCCATTAACCATCTTTATTAATCTTATGTGCCCTCCACCTCCCCCGTTTTCTTTCTCTTCCTCCTCCTCTCTTGCTTTATGGTTTGGTTGTTTCTAATTTTTCTTAATCGTTTGTTTGTTTTTACTTATATCCTTCATATAAGTGAGACCATACCATATTTCTCTTTTTCTTTCTGGCTTATTTCTGCTAGTTTGAATCCTTCTAGTATCTATAAAGCTTCTATATTAAGATTCTGCTTCTACCTCCTACATGTAAAGCTCCCCCCAAAATTATTCTTTAAAGTTAACCTTAACCCCTTGATTTCCTGCCTCCTCCTTTCTACCCTTTCTAACATAACTTTTGAAACAATTTAGAGAACAATTGAGTAACTTTGACTTTTTTCATGGACATTACTTGGCTGCCATAAGAAAGGGAAGACCCTGGATCTACCTAGCATCTATCGAGCTCAGGAGCACTTCTCTTCTAGGGTATGTGTGTCTGTGTGTATAGATTGTGAGTGGGCAAGTGTGTTCACAAACAAAAACAGAAGTGATTTAAGTCTTTTCATTTCCAAGTGCTTTATTATTTCACCTCCTTTATTATTATCAAAGGAGAGCTAGAGTTATGAGCCAGGTCAGTAGCAAGAAGAATGATCCATTACAGGGAAAGCATGTGCCAAGGACCTGTGAGCAGAGACACCAATGAGTATCCAGGAACTGAGAGCTGGGCATAGGGAACACAGGCAGGTAGCAACAGCAGGTTGTAAAGAACCGTGCATACTTTGGAAATGTATATAAGACTTGTTTTTACATTCGGTATGGGGAATCCAACTGGGAGCCTAACTCATTCAGAATTGAAACTTCAGTGGCTTAGTGGTAGCAGGTAGCAAGTGCTCAACACTGAGGAGCTAGAATTGAAACACCATGGGTCTGAATTTAAATTGTATGGTCAACAGAGAAATCAAGGGTGACTTCCCACCCGAGGACTTAGGGATCGAGAACTTTCCACATAAAATGCCAGGGTTCTCTTTTGCTAATGCTGATGTTTCCCAGGAAGGGACTGGGGTGGAAGGACAGGCATCGGGGGCCGGGTGGACCTATGCCTTGACAACACCCCCAGTGGGTCTTCTGTGTGAAACACACGCACTGAGTTCCTTCAGTTCCAGCACCCCCACGTGCTTCCTTTCTATTTTTGAAGATGCACAAACTGCGGTTTATTTTTCACTTTGTTCTCCCAAACTCCAACTTGCTTCTAAAGAAGGGGAAAGTATCCTAAAAACCCGTGAATTTTGGGGGGTGGTTATGGAAGGCTGGTAAATGGCAGAACAGTGAGTGGAGGGTTGTGAATTCTATTACTGCAACTGAGCAACTGTAAAATGTATTTTCTGAGCAACTGTAAAATGTATTTTCAATGTTAATAAAGCCAAGTGCATAGTGAACAACTTGTGACTTTCCTGGAGTCATCTGGAGCAGCTATGCATGAATCATTTAGTCTCTTGGAATATTACCTGAGAACTTAGACTCTGGGCCTCTAATTAGCCTCCCAGAGTCACAAAATTTTTGTGTCATTCTTACTGCTTTCATAGAATCATAATCATGGAAGACAATTTCCCTGAGGAACAATTTCCCTGAGGAAGCTTTAACCATACTTTCTGATAGTCCGTGTAGGCTCTCACATGTAAATAGCTCAGAGGCAAGAGGTATTTAGATGTGGAATTCACTAGAAATTGTAAAGTTTAGAGGAATGTCTGTGTAAGGGCTCCTATGCATCTTTGGGATTTCTGCAGCCAGAAGAGAAACCAATTCTTTAGGTTAAAAGGTAGTCAGTCACAGGGATGAGACTTAATCTCTTGTCCACACAAGCCAGTGGGAGCTGTGAATCCTCCCAGTCCTATCCAAGTAGGTGCCCTTTGTCCCTAATTCCAGTTTCCTTTTCCTCTGTGGGCATTGTGAGGCATGCAAGCATCTTGAGACTAATTATTAAGAGGCACTATACTATCCCTGTTCCTCACTGATTCTGTACCCAAAGAGAGTAACCACTCCAGACACCTGCTCGTTCATGTTGCTCTGACCTTAACCCAGCTCTCCCACACAACCAGCACCAACACTCCTCTAGATTGCTGATGTGGGTGGGAAATAAGGAAAAAGTAGTGGACAAACACATCTGAACTCAAATCCTGGCTATTGCTAATTAGCTATTAAAATAAGTCTGCTGGGACTCTTTTGGTGGTTTCCCACATTTTGGGAGCAAAACCTAAAATCTTACATGCTTAGTGTGGTCCTACCCCATAGTTCTGCCTATTCCACTTCCTTTCTCTTATTCACTTTGTTCTAGTCACCCTCACTTCCTTGCTTCTCAGACACAATGGGAATACTCCTCCCTGTACACTTGTCTCTTGGAAAGCTCTTGCTGTAGATCCTTACATGATTCCCTTCCTCCCCTCGTCCTGTCTTTACTCAAAGACCACTGTGTCTTTTGTCTTGCTATCAGAGTTAAGGCGTAATACTGTCCCTCATTCTAAGACATGAATCTCTTTATCCCCCTTCCTGGTTTTATTTTCCTTCTCTGCAATTAGTACACACTGATTTGTTGTTTATTTTGTTATCATTTGCTTTTCCTTACATTAGATTCCATCTAATGGTGAGGACTAACCTTTTCATTATTGCTGAAATCCTAGAAACAGGAACAATTCTGGAAACATAGTTGGTTTTAACTAAATATTGTTATATTTATTATATAATAATTACTAGCACTTATTGTTATATAACATTATTATTTAATAAAGGAGTCAATCAAAAATATGAATTTTAGCATTTTCCATAATATTTCTTATGCTATTCCCGTGCAAAGTCTGTGATGGGGCAATTCATCTAATGGAGAAGGCGCTGTAGCAGCAGTGAGTTAAGTGGCCCAACTCCTTTGGCCAGAGATAGTTTTCCTGATGGATAAGTCTAAGTCATAAAGGTACACACTGGCTGGAAAATGTAGCAATATTCAGGACCTCTCAAGGAACTGGAATTAGGTGCATATTTTTGGTTTACAGATGAGTGCAACTGAACATCACAGGTAAATCATCAAGCTAGGTGCTAGGTCACCTCAAACGCATCCCATTCCTAGAAAAATGGTTCAGCCCATTTCTGGTAATTTACAAGTCTGGGGCTTGCTGGCATGTCTCTGGCTTGCTGGCAGATCCTGAAGTTTCCAGAGAGGAATGCTTTCTGTGAACACAAATGGGTCACCAGTTCAAAACATCCTACTTTGATTTCAATTTTCATAGTATTTAGAATTATACCATCAAAAATAAACCTATATCAGATCTGGAGATTTTTGTTGTTCTAAAGAATATCTTCTTAAGATGTGTTTGTGTCAAAATAGATACTTTGCAAGCTAATACTTTAGGGGGAATATTGAACCACAGCAGCTGGTTTTTAGGAAGACTGCTGAAGTTGATCATTGGCTAAGGGCCTGGAAGGAGGAAAAAAAGAGGAGGTAGCTAGACAATAAAATAACCCTGAAGTAATGTAAAGAAACTTAACTGTTAAAATATTTCTGATGTTAAGACATAGGTATACATACAATCGAAGGTGCCCTATTGGGAAGGTAGGTGATTTCTGCAGGGATTATTTCTTGAGAAACCAAAATTTTTGTCAAATTTTGCTTTTGTGTCATATCTTTAAACCTCAGTCTATAGATAAGGCCAGTGAAAAACAATGATATGTATATTCTTGCCTCCATGGTCTGAATGTTTACAAACGGCATTAAGTTGAGGAAGGAAAGTGGAATCAAGGCCAAAACCATCCAAGGTATAGGGAAGTACAGGGAACCTTTTCCTTGTGTAATGGCTATTTACCTCTAAGACACACTTGTAACCCCCAGAGGTGTCTGTCTATACAGATATTTTTTGGTTCTTTTTTTTCCTGAAGGTACATATATTTGTCTCTGAAATATAAGAGGATTCTCCCCTGGGATCTAAGACTAAGCAGGCACAGTTAGAAATTGGGCCTGTGGGGATAGATGGGGCATCAGAATTAGCAAGTTCTTTGAGGGAAGTTGGTTGCTGCTTGTCACTTGTAAATACAAATGGGCAGGAAAAGGGGAAACTTAGTAGGAGAAAGGAAATAGGTAAAGAATACTCTGTCTGATAATGGACTTTTCCTGAAAAAAGAGGGAACTCTACTAGTGATTTGACTCCCTCTACCTCAACCAGCAGCCACACTTTTTCTGAATCAAATATAAGATTACATTTCTGTAATAGAAACAATGTTAACGCAATTAAAAATAAAGATTTATATCATATTTAAATTTAATTAAGTATGTAACAGTAGTTCAGTTAGCTATGAAAGTACTATAGATAAATGTAAGATAAGATTTTTAAAAAGTGATAATTTTTAAAGTTTACTGGTATTTGAGCAGACTGCACAAAACTCCCATTATCTAAGAACAATTTTGGTTTTTAAAAGCAACACTATTTATGTTTACACAATTGCAATATAGATGTAAATATTTTCTTTATCTACTCATCTGTCAACAGACACTTAGGCCAGTTCCATAGCTTAGCTACTATGAATAATATGAACCTGCAAGGTACAAGTATCTCTTTGAGATATTAATTTCATTTCCTTTGGATACACCTGTTCAGAAGTAGGATTGCTAGAACAAATGGTTGTGCTATTTTTCATTTTTTGACTTACCTCCATAACTTTTCCATAGCAGTTATACCAATTTAGTCTCATCAACATGTATGAGGCTTTGCTTTTTCCAAATCTTCACCAGCACTTGTAATCTCATTTTATGTCAGTCATTTTATTTGCTGTAAGTTAATAGCTCATTTTTGCTTAAATTTGCATTTTCTTGATGCTCTCTGATGTTGAGTACCCTTTCATCATCCTACCCCTAACTGAAGATGCAGGGGTCATTATTTTGCTCTCATTTAGCAACAATCTCCTTTCTTAATCTCTCTGTCAACACTCTCATGCCAGAGATACAGACCAATGCATCCCCGAGCTGAGGAAGGGACTGAAGCTACTGCTTTTTGTCTAGGCCAAGATCAGCTAGTCACACTAGGTCCTGACTTTCTTGAGTCCAGATCAAAGCACCAGTAACTTTCACATCTGAAAATGTTTGAGCTCATTACTTTAGATAACTTTTTGTTAATTTTTCTCAGCCCTTCCATCAGAATTAATAATTCTTTCACCCGCTTGCAATTATTGAGAATTCATTTTCTCATGCCCTGTGTTGTGAAGTTATTGTGTCCCCAGTGGCTGAGGGTATGATCCTTTTTTTATTTGTTATTGTGCTTCTTATGCCTGGCACAGAGCCTACTATAAGTATTCAGTAATTATTTATGGTAATAGTAAAATAAATAAAAATTCCTGGCGATTAGATAAAGTATTTGGACTACATATACTTCCCTTTTAATTTCCTTCTTTTTCCTCCTCGCTTCCCTGCTTTTGTTTCTGCCTAGTTATTTTTATCAATTACTCAGGGTTGGGATATTTAATTTGGTTGGTTTATTAGAAGTCTTTGCACTCTTACGAGGAAAACTATAAGAAGAAAGGTCAATTTAATACTTTACATGAGATGGATTTAATACTTTATATGAGATGGATGTATTATGTTGATGTATCATCAACCGCAACCAATAATAAAAGAAAAGAATGTGAATATCCTTGGTGTAAATCTCAGCAGACCAGAGACTGGCTATTATTTGTGCATTATTCTTTTCCCTGGGCATGGCCATACTTCCAGGTTTGTTGAAGAATTGAAGGGAGAGCTAACATGTATGCAGTTAATTATTGTGTTAGGAGAAAAGCATTTCCTAGTGGGTATGAGTGTGCCTTTTTGTCTATGGGGAATTTTATCACCAGATTTAATTGAATTTTTTACTTTGTACAGTACTTGAAGCCCAAGGGGAATTTTGCTTGTTTAATAAAGCAGAGAAAACAGGATTTTACATAAATCCCAAATGACCTTGCAAAAACAGTATGAAACATGTCTAATTCTTATGCTTCATTCCATTTGGTAAGCCTTGATGGGACACATGTAAGGTATACACATGAAGTGGGGTCTGCATGCAAGAAAAGCTCCTGCCTGTGGGAAGCTGACAATCTAGCATAGTCCTGCATATAAACTGCTACCTAAAACCTATGTCTGGATATAATAAGAACTAGGTGGTGTCTTCTATTGCAAACAAAGCTGTTAATGGTACACCTGAGGCCCTGAGCACAGAAATGTGGGGCTAGCTGGGTCAGCATGGCAGGTGCCCTTGAGAATGAACATCTCTGAATGCTACAAAACACATGCCCTGCCAATGTGGAACAGCATCAGAGTGCAGTGACCCCAGGAACTGGTGCCATCCCTCCTTTCCCATTTATATGCAGCCAACTTGGATGACAATTCCAAGCATGCTGGAATTGGGGGCAGCTGGGAAGGAGTGAGGTGAGTATGTAAATGAAGTGGAGCAATAGTGGGCGAAGAGCCACTTGTAACAGAGACATGCAAGTGAGAAGATGTGGGGAGACTGTTTCTGGTCTCTGGCAGAGGTAATGACAGTTCTTATCCTTATAATGGATCATAGGGTACATTTTGATTTCAGTCCTCTCCTGTCCTGGCTCTCTGGGACCTGCATAAATCCTTTCTCATGGCTTCCTCCGGGAAGGTTCCTTAAACCTGTGGTAAGACTTAGACCTTGCTTTGGGCAAAGCCCCAAGGCTTAAATAAGCATTTATGCATGAGGAGATGGGTAATTTTCAGTTTTATCTGGAGGTGGTGTTTGAAGTCTCCCCTTTACTTCCTCCCTTACTCTCCTTTGACATTTCATAGCAATTACAGATATTGGAGTACTCTAGGATTTTGCTTTCTTGTGCACTGCTGTGCACCATTTGCAAACCAGAAGGGTCATTCCAGATGAGATAAGAAAAACCTCTCTCGTTAACCATCCCTAGAAAACCTGGGACTGATTTACTAAAATGACCTTCTGAGAAGGCAGTGGCTCCATTGGCCCTCCCAAAATCAGAGATAGTGACCACCTGCCTACACTCCCCCTTCCTCAATTACTCTTAGACTTTAGAATGTTAATTGTCTCTCAGGTTTGTCTTCTTTCGAATTCAATAGGCCCTCACCCTGTGTCCCTATAAATACCCCTTTCTTGTGTTAATAAAGTTGTCTCATGGTCCATATCTCCATTTGACCCCTGGCTGTGGCCGGGCAATCTCTTCTCGTCATTTCATTTCTCATACCTTGCGTCTGGCGGCCAACAGTGCACACATGTGATCGGACCCTTAGAACACCCCCCTGTATCATTACTTCTTTGGCCACTACCTCATATTCCTTTATGTTCACACCTAATATCTTTAGCGAGGCTTCTCCCAGCCTCCGCTGCACCTCCCACAGGAGGAGAAAGGAGACAAGGGCAAAAGCATCCCTTTGTGCTGCAGTGATGCTGCTGAGAATTTAGACAAGGGAGGAGAGTCCACAGTTTAAACGTATTTTGGGGACAATCTAAAGATTGTGGACGACGACGACGACGACTACTACTACTACTACTTTTGGACTCTTATCAGAAAACTGAAATGACTTCTTATAGACAACACCATGAGCAATTTCCAGACCCTCTGAGGTTCACCCACCACGATAAGAACAGAATCCACCTCCTGACATCACCGAGTTGCTCTCTTCTTTCTGTGCTAACTACACAAAAGAAAGACAGTTCTTGAAAACATAAATCCGAATGCTCATGTTCAACCATCCAGGAAGGAACAAACTAAGGTTTAGGAGTGATGACTTCTCTCCCTTGATTTAGAAGTGATTCTTTTTATTTTTTAACAGAGGATGTTGAAAATTTTAATTACTACATCATTTAAAAGTCCAAAGTGGGAGTGAAACATCTGAGAATCATTTAATATAAAATCCACATTCTGATGCTGGCAGGAAGTTTTTATTTGAAATGTAACAATGTTTCATAATGCAGATTCTGGAATTTTGGGGGAAATGGAAAGCAGTATAAAATGATTCATGATAAAGGAGAGAAATATTGTTTATTCTATTATTTTTTGTCCTTGTGTTATTGCTTGCTTATCTCAATCATCGTTTTTCTTTTCTACATTTGAACTCAGGTTTTTGATGTTGAAAAGACTAGAGAATTATTTACTACACTATCAAAGAGAAATAATTTTTTGAAATGCCAATCGCTTTATTTGTGGAAAAACCCTCAAGCTAAATAGCAGTTTGGAAATTTGATCTTTTAGAAAACACTAAAGACCTTTAAGAAAATAAGTTGATTATTTTAGCTCAAATCAGATTTGTTGTTAACCATACACCATAGTCTGTAAGAACTTTCCATCACCTTAGTCAAGTTGAAAGAAATTACCATCAAAATGCTTTAATGCAAACTTTCATTTTTTAAGTGACGAATTTTTACCTCATCCCGATTTCCTAATTTCCCTTTCCTTAGCTCCTCAAATCATGGTTCTGAATCAGAGGCACAAGTATGAAAATCCTTCAACTCTCTATACAGAGTTATAGATATCACTGAAGAAAATCATTATGCAGAGTGGACATGCTGGTGCAATGGTGGCCCTGGAGATCCAGTCCCTACAGAACACATTACCAGAACTATGAAGTCACCCAAGAAATTGTACTGAGGTAGGACTATAACTTGAGTATAGATGTGCCCTAAGTTCCCCATATAATTGCAAGAGGTATCTGACCACAAGAGACTTTTGGGTGAAAATAGGTTGGGAGGACAATCAACTAGCTCAACGCATTAGAGGCAACATGGGCCATGGCAGAGATAGATAATTTTCTGTTTCCAGATTTTTATTTATTTTTGAAAATAGCCAGAGATGTAGGGACTACATCTCCCAGGTTTCCATGCATTGGGCAAGACCTGTACAATATTAATGGCAGTACTGTGAATAAGGTCATCAAAACAGTTAAATGATAAGTGCAGGTTAACATATCTAAAGGATGTAATTAAATTTGTTTGTAATTGGGGAAATCAATCAAAAACCTCAATATAATTTTAAAACTTTGCCAGATTTATAATATAATACAACTTGTAAGGGACATAAAATCCCAAATAATGAGATTTTGAGTTTTGAATATACTTACTTTTTTATTGAATGAATTTTATATTTATCAAAATATGATAAATACATAAATATGATAAAAAACATGATTTGTGCTAATGACTGCAAGATTATTTGGATATGCTATGCTGTTAACACTCCAGATTTTCAAGTAGACAAGAAAAGTGAGATATGACCTTCCAATAGGTCTGAATCACAGGCTAGTTCACTGATGCCCATACTGTTACATACTCTATTCATCAAAGATCCTGGCAGATGATAGCTACCCAAGACAAGAGATAATAATAAATCGTTCTCCACAAAAATAATTAAAGCTGTATACAGTGTCAATTGACTCATCTGTTCTTTGTTCTTAAGGAACAAGTGGAGGCTTTTCACTTCTGAAATCACAGCAGACCTCTCTGAGGTCTTTAATAATTTCAGGCAGATCATGAGTGCCATATTCTTTGAATAACTCTGACCTTTAGCAAAGAGAGAAATCAAATGAATAAAAATGAATATGCTTGGCAGTAAAAGAACTACCTTAGGCATTACTTTTCTCATATAAATGAAACAAATACTGATCAAACCCTCAAATTAAATCTTGAAGGAATAAAAGACTTTCTTAAAGTCATTCTATCTTTTTTTGAGATATGAGCCGAGTAGTTTAGTTTACTCTAACATTTAACATTCAGCTATATTCTTGGAAGCTCCTGTGTTTCTTAACACCCCATTGTTTGGATAGAATTTCCTTCTAGCAGTCTTTCAGAATATTCTTGCTATCAGAGACCACAACATTTGATCCTGAGAACCTGATGTGGCAGTGATGACCGATTGAAGTTGCAGAAACCCTGATAAAACTAAAAAAGAAGCACTAACTTAGGAGACAGAAGTAGTGAACTTCAGTCCCAGATCTTCTGCTTACCAACTGAGTAAGTTTTTGCCAAGTCATTTCAGCAATTTGGGAGGATTTTCATAAGAAACAGATGATTTGATATATAGGGAAGGGTGTTTGAGAACTGAAGAATACCAGTAAAATACACAGACTTCTATAGGATGCGGTTTATTGAGTAAATTTTATAAAAAGCAGTTTAGAAGAGGAAAAATTTTAATGGACTTTCGTATGTATATTTAGAGTGACCTTCATTTCACTTGATCACAAACAGAAATTGTGGTTGAATTAAAAAAGACTTTTTGAAAACAAATCCATATGGAAACCTGAGAGATCTGGAAAATGGTAATTTGAGTGACCAAAGTGGGTGGCTCCCAGCTAGTGATTATTTTCAGGTTAGATTTTTAACTTAAGTTCAGACTGGTTTTCATCTATCCTTTGGGCATCTCATCCTAGAAGCTGGAAAGCACCAGTCTCCACCTTTTTCCTCTACTCACCCCTATACCAATGCACATGTATCTCAAAAACCATCAAAGCTGTTCCTCTAGATTGCACGTTGGCTGCTGGGATATCAGCACTAAAAAAGCTTCACACAAATTTCATAGACAATGTACCAAGTCAGGAAACCTGGGGATGACCCCATACTGCTTTTCTCGACCACCTCATACACATCTATGGACACAATTCCTCTTAACTTTTCCTCCTAATACTTACCTACTCTTTGATTTTGTTGTGAGCTGCTTGTGAACTTCACCCAAACCCTCACCTCCTGGCAGAGGTTTTGCAAACACCCTCCCACAGGTTTTCCTATGTCCAGTCATGCTCCCTTCAAATTCATTCTCACTTCAGCAGAAAGGTCTCTTATTCTCTAAGGCACATATCTAATAGCTTCTCTTCCCTGCTTAAAGGACTCTGGTCTATGTAGACTTGGAGAAGGGCAGTGGTTCTCAAGATTAGCTGCCATTTGCACCAGCGAGGGTGTTTTGAAAATATTGATGCCTGGGATTAAATCCCAAGGCTGATTTAATTAGTCTGGGAAACAGCAAGTCCTCAGAAATATCCATCACTCTGTGCATTCAGGTTAAGGATCTACAGATAACCGTACAGCAGAGAGTCCGAGAGTAAGTTTTAGAAACAGACCAAATTGGACCCTACTCTCTGCTTTGAGATTTGGAGAAAGTTATTTGATCTCTAGGTTTTATGGAGTCAAATGAAAACAGGCAATAGTATGTATCTCATCAGGTTTTGGTGAGGATTAAAAGTGACACTGCTTTGCTGGTGTTTAGCAGAGTGCCTGGCAAGTAGTGTGGGATGTTATTGCTGTTATCCTCATTACAGCCATCATCATTATCAAAATGATCACACATACTCATCATTCCACCCAGACTCTCAACAAGGGTACCGCTGACCTTTCAGGAGCAGCATCGTTCAGTGTGTGGCCCACTGCCCAAGCTAGCTGGCTGTCTAGCCTCCCAGGTCCCTGACAGCAATGTGTCAGCCATCCACACCTTCTAAAATGTTGATGGGGTGGGGAAGGACAACTCCTGGCTCTGCTGGGGCTATCCACCTCTAGTGTTAGCTCCCCAACTCTCTCCTGTCTCACTGAGTCAGAACGAACTGGACAGGGCTATAGTTACAGTCTGCTGTTATTCCTGGTTGAAAGAGTCTCATACACACGGATGTAACCATTTCGTGTTCACTCCTCGTTAGGACTTTTTTCTGATAAACTTTTCTCAGTCGGTGTCTACGACTCATAAGTTCTGCTTTATCACTTAAACTGCATATTCCTTCAGTAAGAGATATTTTCTGAACTTTTTATAGTTACTCTCTGAGTCTGCAAGTTTTTGGCTCAATACTCAAAAAATGTGCATTATTCATGAACACCTCTGTTTTGTCAGGGGTGACTCTGAGGCTGACATATAAGTAACTTAACCAAGTTCACACTACTAGTAAATGTCAGAGCTGGGATTTTTCTGACCTCAAATACCATGCTCTTCTCATGGTACCATCATGTTCTCAGGTTCTGGGGCTCTCTGATGGATCTGTCTCTCTCCCACTGAGCGTCAGATTTTTCAGGGCAGGGCTCAACTCTGCTTTATATTTGTATTCCCAGCGATAGCATTTGGTACATCGTTGGTCCTCAGTAAATGCATATGTTTGAAGAAACTGCTGTTTCATATTTAAGTGCCCTATGGGTATGTTTTCATGCTGTTCTGTGCAAAGCATTTGTGGGTTCCTTTTCAGTTCTTTGAAAGCACAAACCTGGTCTCACTCTCTGTTTTCTCTGAGTTTAGGGATTAGGCATAATAGGCATTCAATAAACATTTACTTTATAGAGTTACTTAAACTTCCACTACCTTCATAGTTTGTGACTTGAGAATATAGGCCATTTTCTTCTAACTTTCCCAAGACCCTAGTCTTGGAACTACTTTAAAAAAATTTTTTTTTAAAACTATCTTTGACCTCAGAGAGACTCTGGGGAGAATAGAACAACATTGCAAAATAAATGCGAAAGAGATGTGATAATCGACACCCAGGCAGTTCCTTTTTTTTTTTTTTTTTTAAGACTAGGTCTCGCTATTTTTGCCCATGGAACCGCAGACTTTCGTTGCTCTGGGTACCACAGACTCAAGTGATCCCCAGCCTCAGCTTCCCAGGTAGCTAGGATGACAGGCGTGCATCACCATGCCCAGCTTTTTTTTGGAACTAGGTCTCGCTACGGGCCCCAGGCGGGACTCGAACCGCAGTCCCTAAACCCCGGCCGCTTCATAGGCTGAAGCTTACAGGCACGAGCCACCATGCCCGGCTTCCAGCCAGTTCTTTTTATTTAAAAAATACTCTTTATCACATAGAAAATATTTAGGATCTAGGACCAGCAAAAATTCCTAGACTTGATACCTAATGTTAAAATATCTAAAAGAAAAAAAAATGATAGATTGGACATTGCAGAGTTAAAACCAGTTACTTTGCAAAACACCTGTGAAGATGTTGAAAAGTAAGCTATGAACTGGGCAAAATATTTTCAAAACACACAGTTAACAACTAGCAATTCAATAGTCAATAACCTAAACAATCCAATCAGAACATGGACAGAAACAATGAGGAGATATTTATCCAAAGATAATACACAGATGACAAAAAACACATAATAAACTGTTCAAAGTCATTATCTATTAGGAAAAGATAAGTTAAGACCATAATGAACTATTAAACACTTATCAGAATGACTAAGACAATGGCATCATATCACCAAATGCTAGTGACTTTACAGAGAAGGTGGAGCACTCACTGCTGGTGACAATGGAAAATGATATAGTCACTCTGGAAAAGAGATGGTGGTTTCTTCCAAAACCAAATGTGTGCTTAATATATGGCCTGGCAATTAAATTTTGGGTATTTATTCCAGGGGAAATGAAAAGTAATGGTTACATAAAAACTTATTTATGAATATTTATAGCATTTTTATTTATAATAGACAAACATTGGCTATTGTCAAATAATACAAATATCCTTCAACAAGTGAATGGTTAAACTAATGCACACATATCACAAAATAATACTCTGCCAATAAAGACGAACTATCAAAACACCCAAGAAACTGGATAGATTTAAGGGAATTATTTTGAGTAAAATAGTTAATATAAAAAATTACATAGTGTGAGATTTTATTTTTTAATCATTCTTGAAATACCTAACTTCTACAGAGATTAGTGCTTGCCAAGGAGAAGGTGGGAACAGGAGGTAGATGTGGGGTATGGATGCAGGTTAAGAGATATGTATTAGATAAAGAAGCACCTATATTTTTCCTGTCCTCTTAGCACACCAGAGATGGCTTTCAGCATACCCCTCACCTGTGACACAGCTTCCTAACCCCCTTGGAATGTCCCAGGAGACATATGACCAAAGGATAATGGTGGTTCCCTCCATTATTCTGAAAATTCTCCTGTTATCACCGGTACCCCTGCTATATGTCATGTATGCATTGGAATTAGGTTGCTCCTGCCTTATTAGTGTGTTGTGATAATTTCTTTGCCAAGGTATATAATATATAACCTCATTATATATAACCTCATTAAAGTTGGACCTTGGACATGCTCTCCAGGTCTCTGGTCTGTGAGCTGACACCCTAGATCACCATCAATCTCTTCTGTCTCATTCTACTTTCCCACATGGGACTCCTAACAGGTAGGTATTTGTGGCTATAAAAAAGTAGCAGCTGGGATCCTTATAATGAACTGTTGTGGATCTTGACTGGGGCAGTAGTTACACAAATCTACACAGGAGATTAATTGCCCAGAATTACTACACATAAATTCATGAAGAATTGGCACATTATGAATAAAATGGGTGGGTTGTAGAAATGTAAATTTCTTCATTGTGATATTGTTGGGTTGTTAAGATATTACCAGTGGGAGAAAACTGGGAACATGGAGTCCCTCTATGTGCTAACTTACATCTGCATGTAAATCTGCAACAATTTCAAAACAAGATTTAAAAAAAAAAAACTCTTGAAACTGATGAACAGAAGGTAGCCTCAAAGATCATCTTTGCTTTTCACACTTGTGCCCATGGCCAATCTGATTGCAGACTCTAGAACCTTTAGATGGGTTAAGGTGACAAATCCTGTGATCATCTGCCTCTCAAACTAGAGTTAGAACTGAGCAGCTTAGAGAAAGCCTCTTCCACAGTTTGTTAGGAACACTGCACCATGTAGTTGGCCAAAGAATACTCAACTTCTTTAGGATCAAATCCCAGGGCTGTTTTTTGTGTCTCCTGAAAAACATACATGTTTTCCTGGTTGTTCTGGCAATGTGTATACTGATTTTATAAGCTGTTACTCCATACCAAAGCTGTAACTAAAGAGAGCTGTGAAGCGTCAGATTTCCAGTTGACAGTATTGTGTGTGTTGCCCTTTCCTGTAAATCCTTACTGAATATTTTTTGACTGATTTACAAAGTCATTTTAATGCAACCTGAATACTAAACAGAATTCAGGATAGGACCATTATCATAGTACATTTCTACAAACTAACCCTGAAAATATAGTGCTGGTTCTCCTCCTGAAGCCAGGTTGTATAAAACAAAAGGCTTAAAAATATATATATATATATATATATATATATATATATATATATATATATATGTATATATATCAAAACACATCTTATCTCTGCAGCTCTTAGGTGCAGTATAATAAATCTTCAATCCTACAGTTCTTTGATGATTTGATGTCAACTGTGAGTAGTGAGGAATAAAGATTGAATTATTTTGTGATTTAATTTTCTTTGAGCATGAAATTGGCTTATGTGGAACATTACGTAAATATTAAATAGTACAACCCCTCTCCCCGCTATGAATGACTAGGTAGAACACACCTGCTCTTGCTCTTATGTGGAAATAGTATAAAAATTCCACTATCTCCAGAAAAGACAGAATTTGCTTCCATCATTAAGGACTTGTAAAACAGTGTGTTAGTGATGAGTTACATGTGAATGGATGTTTCAGGAATTTTAGTTTGCCTTTTAAACAAATACCTTTCACTGGAGCCCTACTGATACTGCCTGAGGAGGCTTGATAAGACTGAACAAACAAGATGTGCTGACTGATGGTGATGTGAAAGAGAGGTTTCTGGAAATTTCAGGAAGGAAACCTAACCTTTCCTTGCACCTTCATAATTAAAGAATGAGCAATTCCATTATTTGAAAGAAAAATTAGTAAGTGCTTGCAGAATGACACTGAGCTACAGTAGATAAAAAGATAGAATTGATTGTTTTTCTTTCTGAAATGGAAGAAATTTTTTCTATTTGGAGATAATGGGAAAAAAACCACCCACATTTCAGGAAGAAGAGTTGAAAGCTCATGCAGATGCAAACAGCATTGTGCTGAGGATGGGAGAACTGCAATCTTTACTTCTGAGAAGACTGAATACAACTTGACTACTTAGCAGGAACTTGTCTGAGACAAGTGGCAACTTTGCAGGCCCCAGAGTAGGAATCCCCCAAACATGGCTTTAACAAGGTCTACAGAAGAGCAAAGATCTCTTCTGAGCTACGTGGGAGCTGAGAGCCTGGGAGCAAAATGTTTCACAGATAATAGCATGGATTTGGAAAGCTGACAAAAATGCGAGTCTGCCACAGTCTCTCTAACTAAGGCAATTTTATTTTGCCTCGTCTTAATTTTCAAACAAAGGTGTTCTTCCTTTGCAGAAAGACACCCAGTGCTTTTATTTTTTGGATTTGTTTTCTTGATAATCATGTGCTATTTATCTCCTTGAATTAACAGGAGAGTATATTCCAGATGGAAACTATTCTCCCTTTAATTGCATTATTCCTAATGTCAGAATTTAAAACAAATATCCATCTCCCTTAGACAAATAAATGCTTTTGTTATAAATAAATTATGAGATTTTGGTTTCTGTTGTTTCTATCTCTGAAAGGTTGCAATCCATAAATCTCATGATTTAAAGATGAAGAAGCTTACATGCTGATATGCTAAAGACTAAGAGAAAGTCAGCCTAAGATGTAACACTTGATAGGAATAAATCTCAAATCAAATTCTGACATGTGATAGTTCTTGATAACTAGATACCTGGACAGTCTTGTTAGGCTTATGTAAATATTTTAGTGCCTCTAGAATTCTATTAAAATATGTCAAATCTTTTAATTGCACAGGCCAGAAAACCATCTTAAACTCATTTAGGCATTATTCCACAAGTTTTATTAGAAAATTCTAAGAAAAAAAGTTTGTATTTCAAGATGGTGATGTTAAATCATTAAAACCCATGTATGGGTCGATCTGTGCTCTATAGAAGGTACTAGGGACAGTGAGTGTAGGAGAAAAGGACCTTGATCTGAGAGGTATAAAACTGGGGTCTTGATTTAGTTCTGAGACTAACCACGAGCGTGATCTCAGAGAAGCTTCTTCAATAGCTCTTACTGACAAACCAAGTGCTTTGAAGCAGTCAATACTCAACAAGAGACT
>PVHY01014849.1:0-37391 GCA_004024945.1 Uropsilus gracilis | reverse complement strand
TCCTCCTCCTCCTCCTCCTCCTCTTCTTTTTGAGTGTAAGTCTCCTATTTTTGCCCATGGAGCCACAGGCTCATGTTGCCCGTGGTACCACGGACTCAAGAAATCCCCAGCCTCAGCTTCCCAGGTAGCTAGGATTACAGGCACGCGACAACAAGACCAGCTATTTTGGGGGGACTAGGTCTCGCTGTGTTGCTCTGGGTGGAACTCGAACCGCGATCCCCAGACCCTGCTGTGACTCCATAAGCTGTCTTTACAGGCATGCATCATCGTGTTGGCCTCATTTATATTTTTAATGGTTTAGCATATGTCCTATGTGGATATATTCTCATTTAAGATATACTTATACTCTAGTTGTTTGATAAGGTAAAAGATTCATGGTGTTTTTCAAATTTATCTTTGTCTTTTAAAAAATTGCCTAATTTTCTACAAATAGCGTGAAAAAAGCTATCAGTGCTGCTAACTAGGATTGTTCTTCTTTCTTTTTCAGTTCTGCACAGCTGTGGCCTATGTAGTTGATACATTTTTAGATGCATGTACACTTATGATAGATTTTTTTCATTATGAATGAAATTTCCTGTATTAAAAATATTTGTATATGTTTGTGTATATTTGTATATGTTTCCAGCAGCATTTATTTACTGAAGTTTATATCTCTTGATATAATAAGTCAATTAAATTGAAACACTTCATCCTTTCCATATGTTAAAAAAAGATACCAACGAGCTTAAATATGATCAATGTCCTCAAATCATTCTCTCTAAATAAAAAGGAAAAACAAAACAACAGAGAACAAAATGAAAGCAGTAGCAATTGCAGCTCGAGATTTGAATAGAAAATACTCCTAAAGAACACAGAAGAAAAGAATAACTGAAGCTTAAGTTTTATAATGAGCCAAGAAAGAAAACGTTTGAACAGGTGATTTGAAGAATATACTTCAGTTTTTAGGGAAATAGTGTAGCTAGACCAATCTTTACCAACTCTATCAAGCATAAGTACAAACGTCAAATGTCAAAAATAAAAGGAAATTGATTCTTGAGACTACATTGGGGAAAAATTGGCCGAGAATTTAAAAAAGGAATACAAAATGTTTTTGATGAATATTTAATACTCCTTTTGACTTGAAAGAAATAGAAATCTGGCAATGTTCATAAGCATGAATGAAGTGTTTTCAGTCAGGCAGGTATTTCCCTGGATTGAATGTATGATGTCAGACAACTGATTTACATTTATTCAAATAAAGAGAAAGTGTGACTAACAGGAGTAAACAAAATCCAGGAATCAAACAGAGGTCCTAAAGCCTCCAATTACTCATTCTCCCCTCAGTTGAACAGGATGCTTTGCGTTCATATTTCTCAGGTACTCATCTCAGTTTTATGAGAGCTCAGACACAAGCTTACAAGGGCTCTTATACCTTGCAGTTTATGTAAGTAGACAGCCTTTCGAATCTGGCAAAGCAGGTGTATTATACTTCCCAATATATCACTCAAAATGTACAAAAACTAGTAAAGGACTTCTCCCTGAGGGTTTTCGACTTTAAATAATATACATACCAGAAACCCAGTGAAATAACTTCATACCTAAGGCTTATTGTTGCCAATAACATGTATCAGATGAACTAATCATGAACAGATGCAATTCATCCTTTGGCTAGTCAGCTTTACTGGTAGAAATTTCTTGTAAGGACTTTAATCCAACCCCAACACATTTAGCTGTGGATAGCTGAAAAAAGATCTTGATTTCATACTTTATTTTGTGCCTTCCACTGAATGAACAACTCAGAATGTCATAATAGTAAGAATTAATTAAAATGGTTTCTACATAAATTCTGAAAAGTTGATCACAGAAAAAAAATAAAAGGAAGGAACTAAAAGGGAAACCATGAGAAAATACACCAAATATGCTGTTACTAGGTGTGCTACAAAGCTGAAAATTAGAACTGATTTAAAAGTAGAGCATAACATTATCAACTGATGATTTATGATATAATTATTCTTCATTTATGGAATTACCCTTTGATTATTAGCATAGGGTTTTAATTAACAATATAATTTTAATGTTTTTAGAAGCATCGAAACAAGTTTGCCCACCTCCACCTCAGATTCCCCATGCTGAAGCTATGACAACTACAGTGAATTATCAGGAAGGAGAGAAAATACCTCTTCTCTGTGAAGAAAACTATCTAATGGAGGAAGGAGAAGAAATTGTGTGTAAAGATGGAAGATGGCAGTCAATACCACAGTGTGTTGGTCAGTGTTGCCTACCTTGCTTTATAATTTTTCAGAGGCGGTTAACAAGCCCCCATATTTTGTATCAATAAACAAGGTGCAGGTCTTTTTCTATATTCCATTTCATATTGAAAGACTAAATTACAATCTAGTTGCCCATTTCAATTTGCATTCTTCTAGTTTTCTAATATTCTGTAAGGAATCCAGACAAAGTCTTTCAGTAAACTAAGTATATAGCAGAAAAAATTTCCATGTATGCATTGCTGACTCCTCATGATAACAGGACTGAAACAAAGGAGCATATTAAATAAAAGGATAGTTCTTGGATTTATGGACACATAATCCTTGCCAGTTTCAGTACTTTTTGATTTTCAAATAACTTAGTTCACATTATCACTCTTTCAAAACTGAAAATAATATGATATTTTAAGTATTATATTTGTCTTGATCCTTGATCTTTATTCCTTATATAGAAAAAATTTCATGTCCAGAGCTACCTCACATAGAACACGGGACTGTTCAATTGTCTAACTCTTCAGAAAATAGTGAAGTTACACTTGAATCAACGACTTATCCACATGGCACCAAATTAAGTTACACTTGTGGTGAAGGTTTCAGGAGATCTGAAGAAAGAGAGATAACATGCCACATGGGAAAATGGAGCTATCTACCTCAGTGTGTAGGTGAGGTGGAACAATATCGAAACTAAAATTCCATTTTTATATAACTCATTAAAATATGTAATCATGCATATATATCATTTTTTATTTTGCCCCCAATTTTTTCATAATCAAGTCAATTCTATTACCGTCCATTTCTTTGATTCATTATGTATCACTTGAAATTTTAACACTTTTGTGTCTAGACTGAGGGTGTTGTAAAATTAAACTCCCTTGATCATGGAAGTATAAAGATTCTTAATCTTGCCTATTTACACAGGCACTGAATGCCTGACTACCTCCAGGTTTATCAAAAAATGTATAATCATCTTTGAAAACATGGTACATTTTTAGGATATTAGTTCTATTAAGATGATTAATTCCTATTTTATACATGGCTGGATAAACATTGATTACCTCTTTCATAAATATATTGACATTTTAATTCAAGTTCTTGCAAGTTGACAACTGAACTAGAATATTGGTTTTAGGAAGGATTTATGTACCTTCTCTGATTGATATATGATGGTAGCCCCTGGATTCTTTCTTTTCAAATAAAACTAACAAATATGACAAACAATACTTTAAGTTCAGCTCCAGACAATGAAACATGGAGTTCTTCTTCCATTTTTTTTTTAGGACTTCCTTGTGGATCTCCATCTTTGATTGCACATGGTGTTTTATCCCTTTTCAAGGAGGACCCCTACCAATATGGAGAAAAAGTCACATACAGCTGTACCGAAGGCTTTGGGATCAATGGATCTGCAACTGTAGAATGTTTAGGAGGAAAATGGTCCAGAAAACCTGAATGCATAGGTATTGTATATCTACTTTGTCATTCAGTTATCAAGTGGTACAGATATGAAGTTAAATAGTAATGATAGAATTTAACAAAACATCTGTGAAAATTTCTAGATTCGGGTAAAAATTAAGCAGTCTCATAATAACAGTTTGGGGACATGAGCCAACTCATTTCATTTACATATTATCTTGTGTTTTCAATATACCCTGCTATACATCTTCAGGGACTTCAACAACTCCTCAGCCTCATCAATATTTCATTTCCTGATGGTTATTGTCACTTAAAGATATAATTTTAAGAAAATTCTCAAAATAAATGTTAACAAATTTGATCAAAACAAAAAGAGAAATACATGTTTTATAATTCTGGTAAGTATAGGCAAGAGAGAGAGAGAGAAAATTTAAGAAATATGGTCTCAGACATTATAAGTATCCATAACTTTTTAGGCTTTCATTTCTTTGTTATACTTTTGATAAGTTCTAAGTAGTGTCAATGTCAAACCTGCTAACATTTCTTCATGGCATAAGAAAAACATAAAAGAACATTCATTCCTTCAATAAAAAGTTTATTCTGGAATATAATTATTGAACATTGTGTATTTTAAAATATTTACTAAGCAAGCTAATATTCCTTTCTCTTTTTTTTCCAGATACCAATTGTTATGACTTACCCACCTTTGATGATGCCATACTCACAGGCTGGAAGAAGGAATCATATAGGTCAGGAGAACAAGTGGCTTATAAATGTCCAAAAGATTACCAAATAGATGGCTCCAATACTGTACAGTGTATTAAGGGAAACTGGATAGGAAGGCCAATATGTAGAGGTACTATGACACTTTTAAAAATTAACAAATTAATGTGTGTTATGTAATTTCATCACATCTAGTATCACTTGTCTATAAAAAATAGTAGATATGGGATACTTTAGGTCAGATCCAAGTTTGTTTTACCTTAACATGATGGGATGAAATGGTATACTCAGGATTCAATCCTACAGTCCAATAATTGCATTGCCCACTGGAATAGCATGCCTTGTCATCTTTTGGAAATTGTTAGAAATGCATATTGATGAACTTGCTCAACCTGTTGGATCAAAAACTTGAGGATGCCAGCCTGAAAATGCTGGAATAAGTCCTGTTGGATTCTATGCACACTTTGGTTCGAGAATTATAGCTATTACTTAAATATTATCTAACATTCGCCTTAAATCTAACTGATGAATTACTCAATGTTCATTGTGTTTATTTTTGCAAAACCCTTGTCTCCTTTTTCTTCACATCTTTGAGATCACTGGACTAATAATCTTTCTTGGACTGTGCTCTTCAAAGTATATTAATAATTGATGCATTCTCTGAGGAAGTGTGCATTTTTCTATTCATAAGCAGGAATTGTCTGATGCCAACTAATCTCTCCATTATGTGGATTGTAAATTCACCTTTAATTTTTATAAATTACAGTATTTATTTTATTAAAACAAAATGCCCAGTAAAATTCTTATTTTCACTGACTACAACATATCTATGAATCTTCCACTTATAGAGATTTAAGGTACTGAAGCCTAACTATTATCAAAAGATAGATTGCTTTATCCTTCTTTCTTTGCTGCTGCATGCAAATTTATTAAAATTAACAGCTTTTTGCCACCAATTTACTATTGATTTTGAATCCCCTTTGAAATATATTTGGAACCCCATTTACTGATTTGTTATTCAAAACAGTCATTACTTTGGGATGTCTTTTTCTTTGTACAGATGCTTCCTGTGGAGAGCCACCCATAGTGCAAAATGCTGTGATACGAAACAAGAAGACTAGGTATCGACCTGGTGAGAGAGTAAGCTATGAATGCACCAAACCTTTTGACCTTTTTGGAAATATGGAAGTGAGCTGTTTAAGTGGAAACTGGACAAAACCACCTGAGTGCAAAAGTGGAGTATCATTTTATATGGTTTTAGATTATGTATTTGGTGATATATAGGAACATATGTATCCCAAATAAGTCATCTAAGGTTAACTGAATATGACAAATATATAGTTTAATGATATCTCATATATATAATATATAAATGTGACATGTCTCTACATAGATGCTAGAGAATGATTCCACACAAATAAAATGATGGTACTTAAAAATCCAATTTTTTCAATGATAAGCAGCATCATTTATTTATTTCATGATGGATTTGACCAAATTTGGAAATGGTGGAATCTGGAAAATTCCCTGTCTTAAGCATTAAGACACTTGGTGCTTCATTGAGAACCAACTATATTTAAGATACCTTAACTACGTTTGGCAATCTAAAAAATTTCACTTTGAGTCATGAAATAGGCAGTGGAAGAGTTTCATATAAAGTGGTAAATCTAGGGTTTCTTCAGTATATGGATCCGACATAATGGTAAGTATTAGCCGAGTTCATCCAGGAAATTAGAATATAAGAAAAAAGGTTTGGGAACCAGGTTATCAGACACTTTAGTAGTTATAGTTTAGAAAATAAAGAGAGTCAACAAAGGAGACATGATGTTTGTTTCTTCTCATGTTTTCAAGTTAATTTTTGCCTGGTGTGTATTTTTATAATCTCTTTTATTGACCCTGCTGATGCTTTCATGCTCTTCTATGCAGCATCAAGTTAGGTTTTGCTTTTGTTCCACCCTATAATTTTTGGCCTTTAAGTAGTGGTCTTGGTAGACCATTTATATTTTAAGTAATTATTGCTGTGTTGGGGACTATGTTAGCTTTTTTTTTTTTTTTTGAGACTGGGTCTTGCTATTTTTGCCCCTGGAACCGGGCTCTCGTTGCCCGGGGTACCCCAGACTCAAGCAATCCCCAGTCACAGCTTCCCAGGTAGCTACGGGCCCGGGAGGGACTGGAGCCGCGATCCCTAGCTCCGGCCACTTCATACTGCTTCATAGGCTGAAGCTTACAGTCAGGAGGCACCGTGCCCGGCTAATTTCTTTGTTTTGTATAAACTTCCTATGCTTCTCATTTGCCTTCCCTGGGAGTCTCTGGGAAAATGTAAAAATATATTTTATTTAATATATCTATTTTGTTATTGAACATACCTCCCTCTATATTATATTGTTGGCTGCTATAGGTATTTATCTATACATATGTAACTCATCACATTCTATTGGTACTGATACTCTGTCATTTCAAGTGAACCCTGAATATTTGATGTCTATGTAGGTTCATTTACTCTTTTCTCAATTTAACCAAAAATGTCCTAAGTATCTCCCCTCTATACACAGAACACTGTAGCACATTAAATTGTGCAAATGTCAAACATAAAAAATGCCTTAGGAACAGTTTCATTGTGTTTATTCTTATATTTAATAATTTGATTGCTTTTGATTCTTTTTTGTTATCTCAATCGTCTTCCTGTTACCTTTTCCTTTTATTTGAAGAATTCCTTTCAGCCATTCTTTAATGGCTAATAGGAATGCTGGAGGCAAATTCTCTCAGTATTGCTTTGCCTGAAAATATCTCTAGTTCTCTGTTTAATGATAAAAGTATCACTGGGTGTATAATTTGGGGTTCACAGTTCTTTTTAAATTTTTTTTTTTGTGGGAAGAAAGCAAGTTACATACATAGGTATTCATATTACAATATCATAATTACAAAATTACAACCATGCAAAATAATGTTATTACTGATGTATGGTTTAAAAGTTTCAAATATCACTGGAATGGCAAACATCAAATCCAGTCTACTAATTATTATTTTGGGGACGTTAATGGGAATAGGATAGAAGAGTTATCCATAGAGAATGTCAACTATCTCTGTGATTTTTTTATTTAATTAATTTTTTTAATTTGTACATATATGTGTATTTATATTTATATTACATTATTGCCTAATTGTGTACCTTGGGGCTTTCCCACTTCGTTAACACCTGTTAACCATCCTGATCTTTTGTGCTCTTTGCCTCTCCCGTCTTCGTCCCCCTCCTCCACCCTCATACCATTGTTCAGTCCCATTGGTTGTTTTTATTTTTTCTTATTCATTTGTTTGCTATTCCCTATATCCATCATATAAGTGAGACTGTCCTGTATTTCTCTTTTTCTTTTTGACTTATATCTGCTAATATGAGTCTTTCTAGTTCCATCCATGTTGCTGCAAATGACATGTGTTTGTCCTCCTTGATGGCTGCGAAGTATTCCATCGTGTATATGTACTACTTTTTTTTTTTTTTAGCCAATCATCTGTTTGGGGCAGTTGGTTTTTTTACAAATCATTTGAAAATTTTCAGTCATTTAAAAACAACTTTTATATTTTTCAGTTATTTTAAAAACAACTTTTTAGATATCTTCAAGCTCTAACTACTCTCTGCATGTTCAGTATTCGGCTATCATTTCACAGTTTCCTGAATTTCGGATGACTTTTTTGTTTTCAGGTTATTCTTAAAGGGATATATATTTTTTATTTTCTGGTTTATTTACCTTTGGTTTCCTGCAATATATTATTGAGCTCATCCAGAAGAATTTTTTTTAAGTTTTTAAGTTTAATTTATGCATCCCTTTAGACATGAAACATTGATTGTCAAATAATTCTTGCATTCAGCATCCCAGCTATCACCTGCTGAATATATTTTCTGTTGTTAGATTTTTATTCCCCCTGTATAAGAACAGCGTTGCATGAATATTTTAAGATTCTAGATATTACTAAAATCTTTATCTAATCAGGTTTTCTTTACTGCCATGCAGGAGGTAAGTTCAGGTTTCCACAGGGCCTCAAGTGACACTTTGGCAAAGGAGATATAATTTTCCCCTTATGTCGGTGGACATATAGGCTCCTCACATGGCCTCTGGTAATGCAGATTGGAAATGGGTTGGCCTTAGTGGTTTTCTTGGGCATGCAGGGTATTTTTTTAAAGGAAAGAAAGTGTTTCTATCTTAGTAGGCTATTCTATGGTTTTGAATATCAGGAACATAATCTTCTTGGACTTTTTCTTCCTGGAACTCAGTATTTTCTGGGTTACTGTTTTCTTAAGTGCCCAGACAAGATACATAGAAGGCAAAATGAAAACCCAGATAGGCACTGCAGTGTAATTCCTTCAATCTCAAGAGATGTAGCCATATTGCCTTTGTTACACATTTCATTATCTTTCTGTTGTTTTTAAAAATATGTTCAGGAAATTTAGTTATCAGAAGGGATAAACGGAAACATTCAACCTCAATTTTTCTAGAACATTAAGTCCACAATTCTCTTCCACTTGAAACAAAATTATAAATACTTGAATATTAGTGTTTCAGAAAGAAAAATGGAAATGAAAACAAAGTTTAGAGATCAAATAGATACTGCAGTATGTTTTAAATAAGAACAGAAACTGTATTTTTGTCCTAGTTCTATATATCTTTAATACTGTAATATTGCAGAGTAGACATATATATGTAAACACTTTATGTATAGTTCCATTGGGTGAAAGGAGAGCTTACAAAATACGACTCAGTTTAGGTGATAAATCAGGTGACCTCATGAGGCATTTCTGTCATCAAAAATCAATAGTTTTGTAGTGCTCATAGATATATTTTCATTTGCCTAATTTTAACCTGCTTAAGATTAACATGAAAATTTGTTGTCTTTTTTAATTTAAGGTAACACTGGTTTAGGACACTGCTGTTATGATTTAGAGGCATAAATTCAAACCTCGTCAGAGATATGTTACCACACTCACCGGGAAGGCACCCACCTTTCTCCACTGTAGTCCATGGCACAGCTACCCTCGCCTGACTTGTACTTTGCCCTTGCCCCTCTTGCATTCTCTATTTTGCACTCAATAATATCCTAGAGTCTCTTTTTGGTTTAGTTAGGTTTGGCCCTTTGTTTTGTATTCCACATGAGTGAAACCACCTGACATTTGTCTTTCTCTTTTTGCTTTCTTTCAATAGCATAACCCCATCCAGCGATGTTCACTTTGTCACAAAAGCAAAGAGTTCATCTTTTTTATATACACCTGAGTAGTATTATGTATATAGCCCACATCTTCTCAACCCACGCATCTCTCTTTGGTTGGGTATCTCTGCTTGGTACTACGGTACCAAACCATGATTTGGTTATATATGGCAAATACTGCTACAATGAACTTAAGAGTGCATACATCCCTATGCATTAGAGTTTTTGCATTCTTTGGGCATACTCCTGGTTCAATGTCAGAGATTACCTGCTGTAGTTTTGTAGTCTAATTTGAAATCTAAGCTCATGATACCTCTATTCTTCATTTTATGGTCATGATTACTTGCCTTTCAGGGGCCTAAGTGATTTCATATACACTTTTAACTGGTTAAATTTATTGAAATTTAACCTGAGATCCACAGGTTAATTTCAATATATATTTTTTAGATTCCAAAGGAAAATGCGGGCAACCTCCACCTATTAACAATGGTGATATCATTTCACCTACAACACAAGTTTATGCTCCAGGATCATCAGTTGAGTACCAATGCAAGTCTTACTATGTACTGCAGGGAGAAAAGAATGTAGTATGCAGCAATGGACAATGGTCGAAACCACCAGAATGCCTAGGTAAGTATTTTAATATTGATGTAAACTAAGAAAGTCAGTACATGACGTTTTACTCTTTAAAACTGTCATGCTTGACTGCAAAATAATAGCTGAGGAAATGAAACACTGAAACAGTCTTCAAGCAACAACAGCAACATGATTTTCTTCAATCAAAACTCTTAATAGGATCATTGTAGTATAAGTCTGGCTTTTCATATTTGATATTGCACATTAAACATAGTACATTATTTATATATTATTGATTATCTAAAATAATTTAAAACTACACAATGAATGCTTAATGGGTGGATTTGGAAAAAGTTTGAGATTCCTTGAATCAGTGTATCTTTACTTGAAAATCTAAAATCCTGTGAATAAAGTAGAGCACGTTACTACTTTATTCACAGGATTTTAGATTTTCAAAATAAAGTGAATAAAGTAGTAACGTGCTCTTTTCTTTTCTCTCTATTAGAGCCATGTGTAATAACAAGGACAGCTATGGATGAACATAACATAATGTTGAGATGGAAACCTGAGGAAAAACTTTATTCCAAATCAGGGGAGCCTGTTGAATTTTTTTGTAAATATGGATATAAGATACAGACAAATAACTCATTACGAGTATCATGCCACAAAGGAAAGCTGATATATCCAACTTGTATAAAAACACATGATTAAAGTGTAGCCAAAACTTAAAATATGTACATTTATTCAGGATGTTCATTGTTAATCCAATTCTCAACTTATTTTTTCAAGTATCACTTGACTAATTGACATTAATAAACCAGAATTTATATTAAGTATTTTACACCGATGATGTAATTATACTCTGAGCAATCAATGAAATGCTACTTTAAAATATCACATTAAAAACTGGTAAGCCAAAATGTGTGTCCTACTCATAAATTACTGTTAGTCAGAAATTTAATTCAATTCTTCAGTGCCAGCTTGCAGTCAATCATTCTTCTAACCCTCTCAAAGTTTTCTCTATAACTTCCAAGACTTTCTGAGATTATTTCAGTGGAAATGAAAAAAATACTCTTGTATCCTTATTCAAGGTAATATTAGTTCACAAATGCATAAAAAACAAGCTAAGTGGTAGCTGTGTTAGCTATGAGATATAAAAAGTTTTTACCCCAGGTCTCAATCTATGGGGGGAAAATCTCAGTCTTTTCCTTCTTTTAATAGCCTTTGTCTTCCTTTGCTGATTTCTTTCACACCCTTAACAGCTTTTAGTGACACTGTGAAAATTTCGGATAAAAACACTGTGGAGATTTGTCCAGGATCTGACCCAGCAGTGAGAAGGCTGACAGGAAGAAGCACCCATGCCTGGGGGCATCACCTGGTTAAGCTCCCAAAGACAAGGGTCAAACATATGACCCTACACAAGGGTGTAGGACTTGGAGTCAAGTTAAGGAAAACTTGACTTGGAGTCACGTTAACTCAAGTTAAGGAAACAGAAGGACTGAAGCAAAGTCTCCATCCTGAGTTTGTGACAGGTAAGGTGAGGAAGCCCATGCTCCCAGTTCATCCCCGAAAGCAGTGTGCCCTAATTTCTTCCATAAAGCAGCACAGAGTCACATATGTGCTGTCATTTGAACTCAGATGTGATGGCATCAAACAGGTCAGACAAGACTGTCTGCGTAGGATGATGTACATTCAAAACCCAAGTTTTGTTTCCTGAATTCTTAGGTTGGCTTACGTAGCTCCGTAGAAGCAAAAAAGTAACAGAGTGGGTGCTGTATGGATTTATTGCTAATTCTGAGCAGTTCCAAATATGTGAATAATGAAAAATTGAGCTAAGCTATTGTTGCTAAATGTAGCAATGCACTAACACACTCAGGGGCAACTGTCCATTTTCCCCATTTACAACTCATTTCTTTCACTCCCTGGAGATGATAGCCCGGTCACATCCATAGACCACTTTATCCCCACTGTACTAAATAACATTTCTAATTGCACAGAGAAAACAGAAGTAACCAAGTCCTTTACCTCTTCCCAGCCCTGCCGATATTCAAATTCTTATTTATCCTTTCAGACTCAGTTCATCTATTAGCCATTCCCTCTGTCAATGCTGCCTCACACCTTAGCAGGTAAAACATTCAGTGTTTGTTCAAATACTTTGTTCAACGTTATCACATTATATATTTATGTTAGATTGTTACTAATTACTTTTTTAATGTGTTTACTCTCTGAAACTGAGACCCTCCCACCCTTCGTATCACATGGTAGTTGTGTTTGATGACTCTTAAACCCATGTCTTCTAACAAGCAATCATAAAACCCGTGGAACAGAAACTTGATCATAAACAGTCATAGCATTTAAGTAACTCTTACTGGATTACCTTGCTCTGCATTTTGAATTAGATAATATTATGCTGATTTTCTGCTCTCTGCCCCATTATTTCAGAGACTGTGTTCTTGTGTTATATATACAGATAGATAGCACCTCAACGCAGCTGCCAGCTAGGGACAACAGAATCCATTAATCTCCTTTGAAAAGTTATTCTATTTACTAAGAACTTTATATTCCTGATAAGAATATAAAAACAAGTTTAAAAGATATTGCTGTAAATAACACCGATTTACAAGAAAATAGTTATTTTATAACGTAGTACAGAAGACCAGATTTAGCTATCAACATACTTTTTAAAAAGCTCACAGATAATAAAATAGATTAAGACACGATACTTATTTGTATGACTCAGAAATTTTAAAAATTACCTTCATAGAGGAGATTCTGGGTACTAACCACTGAATTAAATCTGATCCACTCTGATGATAATTCTCATGAGAGAAAAAATGAACTACATCTTCTGCTTCATAGTTTTGCTTAAGAGGATAAGATAACCATTTTCTATTAATCTTAAAAAAGAGCATTTTTACCTGTAAAAACTGGAAAAAAACAAAGAAGTGTTGTTATTCTTCCTAGTAGAACAATAATTGCTCGCTATTCATCTACCAATATAATAAAATGGATAGATTTTCCATTATTATGCCATGAACAAGAAAAGTGTGCTGATTTGTATATTTCTTAAATAACATTTGTCTTAATTTTATACTCTGAATCAAAAGGGATTCACCCTAGTTAACATTCATACATGGTGAAATCCTGCTACTGACATGTTTGTAACCAGAAGCAACAGTGAATTATGGAAATTTAGCAGGACTACTCTATGTATTTTTATATGAGAGGAAATTTACAGAGTAAAAAGTAGGTCATCTTGCAAATGACCACCTACTGGTAATTTTCGGCAGGAGAGACCACACATGCACGTGACAGTCAGTCTCCTCTGTCTTCTTCCCTCCTTCTGTGTAGTAGCCAGGAGCAGATGCATACTGTAATTTGTCCTTCACATTGAATGTTCTGTGTTGTGGAATTATTTTCATGATGTAAAGCAGGAGCCAGACACGTTTCTAAAAAGTATGAAAGGTGTACATTTTGTGATTTTTTAAAAAAATCTCTATTTTCTCTGAATATTTAAATCATGTGCTAGCATCAAGTTTTGCATCTCTGTCCCTTTTTCTCATACATCTTGTGGCCTTAACACCCCAAATCTACTAATCTGCTTATGATAGCTAAGCTATGAAAATAACCTAAGTACTCAAGGGCAAATGACTGGATTAAGAAGATACAGTAACTATATACTACAGAATAGTATTCAACTTAAATAAAGGATGAACTCCTACCATCTGCAAAAAGATGGATGAAATTTGAGGAGAATATACTAACTGAATAAATCAGAAGGAGAAAGCTAAATACCAGGCGACTTTGCTCGCATGTAGAATATAAAAAACAAAACAAAATTAAAGAATTGTGAAAATTAAACCAAGACAAAGTCTAGATATTTTTGCAGAATTGAGGTTATTGGATGGGGAGGGGTGTGGTACAATCAGGGTGGGGCCCAATGTTGAACCATAAGGGTATGTGTGTGCTCTGGGATTCGGGGGTTGTGGTGACCTACATCTGAGAGGCCTAATTCCGTGAACATATATGATGATTGTATATGTTTGAAGGAAGGAAACACCTCACATTTCAGTAAACAATGTAGTAGTCTTAACTTGCATCTGCAGACATAATGAAAACTTAATTATAGTTTTAAAAAATGCCCATAAATCTCACAATATACATACGCCTGGCAAATGCTTAACTTCAGTTTTAAGAAGACCATCCACCAGAGAGACTGAACCCCTTCTTCATTCTGCCCTTCAGTGCTTTGCACCCAGATGTAGAACAGTAGTGCATACTCTCTTGCAATTTGCACAAAGATTTCACATCAGCAATGTAACCATTTGCCAGGTCGGGCTCAGTGCATTTTTCTATGGGGAAAAATTTCTTTACTTAACTTGATGAAATTAGACATGTCTATGTCAACTGTAAAAACTACGGCAAATCTTATTTTCTAGCTTCCTGCAATGTCATCTATATAAGTTCCTCTACTTAAAATAAATTGTACCTTTGCTTCTTCCCCTGTACTAAACAATTTTAGTTATTCTCCTTATTGACTTCACAGGGTTTTATTAAGAGCAAATAAGGAAAGAAACATTTTAATGAGAAATATTATTAAATATCAATTATGAATTCCTGTTGAAAAAAAACAGTTGGCAGCAGATATTTACCAAAATGTTGAAATATTTATCAGATTTTATTGACCCCGTATCTTCACAATTGCTTGCATCTTATAAACATGCATTGCTCTCACATCCCAACAACTGACTGAAGCACCTTGGCTCTGGAGACCAGCCTCCTGCTGTGCACGTGGTCCGCGCCTCTTGTTTACCACTTTTGGTGAACAGGAAAATGGTAATTTTTTAAACCTATGCTCATTGGAAAGTATGATTTTTGAAACGGTAGTAATATTGGGCAAAACGTCTATGTTTCCAGTCAGGAAGACCACGCGGTTTCAACATCTCAACATCAAGTTGAGAGCAACACCTCAAAAACCTTGACATTTGAGATCAAGCAAGAAGTGTTAAGTGTTTGCAGATGGTTTAACTGGTAATTATTTTTTAATACACAAATATTTTAAGGTAATTTTGGGCAGTTGTTTCAATCACAGTTAAGTTGTTAGCAATCCCAACACACACAATCAAATTCAAACTAGGCAACTAGTTCCTTTTTCAGTGCCTCTTTCCCAAACTTTTATAACAGCACATTCTAACAGAAATATAATAAAAAAGTCACAGAAGTAATTGTGAAACTTCTAATAGCCACATCAATACAGTGGCTAGCAGATATGAATTTTAATAATGGGTTTACTTGACCCAATATATAGTTTTAAAAAATTGTACATTCTTTTTTCTTACTAAGTCTGCAATCCAGTGCCCATTGACTCTTTTAACACCCCAAATTTGGAAAAGACACAGGTCAAGAGCCAAATGTGCTTAGTGACCACCCTGTTGGACAGCAGCATTCTAAAACAGAATTTTTTTAAGAAATGCAAACTTACAAAATTTTGAAATAAATAGTTTTTGCTTGGCTTTGAAAAGGAAGAGAGCCAATTCAGATGCAAATGAGAGACATAAGCAAGAATTTCACAAATCAAGAATATTTACATGGACAGAGATCTAGTAAAAAGTATTCACCTTTGTGTGTCCTCAGGGAAATACAAATTAAAACCACAATGAGGTACCGCTACACATGCCTTAGAATGACTGAAATGAAAAGACAGAAACTTTCAGTGAGTGGTGTAGTTGTGAGGAAAACAACTCTTCTGGACTTTAATTGACAGCATGAATTGCAAAACCTCCCATGCCAATATGGTGCTGCATGATCTACTAGAACACAATATGCATGCATCATGTCAGAAAAGCATATATCTGTGTGCACAGGGACATGTAGGAAGAATATTCATAGTAACTCTATTCATACACTCTCAAATATAAGCCATCCAAATGGCCATGAATGGTGCAAAAGATGAATACATTTGAGTTGATGCATATGTGCAATAGTACACAGCAGCAAATGCTAAATGCTCAAGCTCAAAAACATACTGCAGAATAAAAAATGCCGGACTTAAAAGAGTGTATAGTATATGCACATAATATAATTTTTGATTGGGAAGTAACTGACAGAGACAGCGCATTAGTTTCTGGTTAACAATATTGTACACATGAAAATAGTGATTTGATATTTGTATATATTATGTTATGATCCCCAAAATAAGTCTAGTTAACCTCGATCATCTCACATACATACCTATTATTTTCATGATGAGACTGGTCTCTTAACAACATCTTTCAAAAATATAAAATTATGCCATCATGTTATACATTTTTACGTTGACCTATTTATTTTTGAGTGGGAAGTTTGCACCTTCTGATCACCTCAACCATACCCCTACACCCTGTCCCTGCTGCCCAGAGGGGCAGATTGGGCAAAGAGAGTAGCTCTGGGGATGTGGATGGTGGGAATCTGATGAGTCGCGGGATATGTGTGTTCCATGCCATTTCAGAAGACTGCGTTTCATTGAAGTTCCCCAAGACCACCAGAAGCTCAGATGTATGGATTCCAGCGACAGCAGAGAGGTGTGCAGAGAAGTCACGAAGAAAACCCTTTGCAAGGCTCCAGGAACACCACCAAGCAATATGAAAGCAATTCATGAGAAGAGTTAGGAAAGCCTCACTCAAAAAAAGAATCAAGATATCCCTGTGTCTAGAAAGAATATGGAGAGAACTAGCACCTGCTCAACTAAGGAAATTTCCTCCAGTGAAACCTCTGGCTGGTGCTCCAGAAGTTGTGCTGACTGAGCAGGACCAGGACTTATAAGGAAAAGGCTCAACAAAAAGAGCAATGCTGTGGTGACTACACAACAGGGATCCCTGAGACACATGGCTGCTTGTTCAGGAATGACAACAAACAGGCAGTCAGCGTCAAGATCTTCTGTCCTGGCTATGTGCCTCCCTCACCAGGAAATGTATGACCCATCAAGACAGCTGTTGTGTCTTAGAGAATGCGAATTCATGAGAGAAATGAATAAAACTCTTGTCATCATTAAAGAAAGTCAAAGAACTGGATGATCATTACTTTACGGAATACTGCTAGTAGAACCGATAAATGGTGAACTTCAAATTTGCGGAAGGAATAACCTTACTAAGAAAAAAACTGATAATACAGATGAAAAACCCTAAGGAGAGAGAAGTAGAAATGCTGAATATGGAAATATGCTACTTGACCTAAATATCCATTAAATCTAGACATTCTTACAATAGCAGCATGACTATAGCAGAAAACACATTGTAACTCTAGAATAAAAAAGCTTTGAATTACAATTTTAGGACACCAATTCTCCATATTGCATAATTAAAAAAGGCAACCTTCACCTTGAATAATTTATCAGTGGAGGGAACAGACATCTTAAGACAAAAGTTGATAACATCACCATAAATGATTTCTTTCAATAAGAGGCACTGTTGAAAATGCACACACATAACCTTCCAAAGGAAGGAATTTGTAGTGCCTAAAATAAACTAGATGCTGAAATGTATCAGCTACATAGATTTTCCTCCAGAGAGTGAATGAAAAAAAAGGGGGGGGGAGCAAAGGAAAAAATACATAAAACCAAGGGAAATGTTGTCCAGTAATCCCATATATGAGTAGATAGAGGTCAAAGAAATTCTGACAAAGAAAATGAATCTATGATTCCATTTATTTCAGCTACACTGACTAGGAGGAAGTCAGAAGTAACCAGGTCTCTGTCATTAAGAGTGTGAATATGTATGAACATAATACTGCCCATAAATATGGTAAAACTAGATTCAGCAACAGGGAAGTACCTAAACTAGTAACAACTATGATAAAATGATAAAACCCTAAAATCTATGGACTTTAATCTATGATCAACATACAAAACAAGTCATAAGTTACAGGAATATTTACCTATTTAATAATATATCACACAAACATTCCAGTGTAATCTAGGGAAATGGAATCCAGCATGAGGGATAGAAGGGCAAGTGTATGCACCCTTAACAGGCCAATGCTCTGAAATGACAAAGATAATTAATTCCATCCTTGTCCCCAGGGCTGCCATTAGGGATGGGTGAAAGCATGGGGATATGAGAGGATAGTCTGTATCTTTAAGCAACTAACTTTGTTTACATGGAACAAGATTATAACCACATAATTAGGAAATTAGCTAGATTACTGCAGTTTCTTCATGAGACATATAATAATGACATCAACAGGTTTCCCACTTTTTAGATAGAAAAGGAAAACCAAGGGACTCTATGCAGATATTGCCTAATTGTGTTATGGTTGGAATCCTCTTAGGCTCACACAAGATGCAATACCATGGGATATGCAAGAGCAAAAAGCCTTTTTCTTTTTCTTTATTTTTTGGAGACTAGGTCTCGCTATTTTTGCCCGTGGAACCGCAGGCTCACGTTGCCCGGGGTACCATAGACTCAAGCAATCCCCAGCCTCAGCATCCCGGGTAGCTGGGATGACAGGCGCACGCCACCACGCCCAGCTATTTTTTTTGGAACTAGGTCTCACTTCGGGCCACAGGCGGGACTCGAATCGCGATCCCTAGGCCCGGCCGCTTCATAGGCAGAAGCTTACAGGCACGAGCCACCATACCCGGCCCGTAAAAAGCCTTTTTTAACTGTCAGCTGGACCTGAGGTAATCTCTTGGAGGGAAGGACCCCATCTCTAGATAGCAGGAGGCTTATATACATTTTTGACAGGGCTGGGTAACTTTTCACACAGAGATTTTTGACCTAGTTACTTCCTCAATGATTCCAGCATGTGGTAAGACCTTGTGACATAACTCAGCTCCTATCTTGGTTTGGGGCAGTTACATATTTCTTTAAGTTTAAGGCAGTTACATATTTCTTTAAGCTTGGGGTAGTTACATGTTTTTTTAAGCAATACTCTTTATTCAACGTAAGACCTCAGACAACCATCTTTGTTTGGGGCAGGTGCATATTTCTTTAAGCACTACTCTTAACAATTGTAGAATTCAAAGTATTAAATATGATGAATTCTATTTTTTTCACTTTCATCTCTTTAACTGAAGGCTATCTTTCTTCTTGTAGAACATTTGTAGAAAATTGTTCAACGGAAACACAGTTATAATCAGGAGACTATTTTCTTTCAACACATTCCCTGAGGTATTTATTTTTTCAAGTCATTTGCTCTGTTTCCTATTTCCGTATTATTCTCATGGACATTTCATGATCTGCCTGGTTTCTTGTCCCTGTAGCTTAATAGTATTGAACAGTGTCCTCCATCCCCCGTGCTCATATACTGCCTGCCTCAGTTCACAGTAACCTCACACTCTTGTTATCTATTTAAAGATTTTATTTAGTAAACCATGGGTTTACTTTGTGTGGATGTCCTGATTTAAACTGTTGACCTCTTCTTTGTTAACAGAGCCCCCTTTCACTTTCAAAGTACCCTCATTTGCATAATCAATTATCCAGTCCTGATACTCTTGACTACTTCCTGCTTTCAGCCAATAAATAAAACATTCAGATGAAAATCAGAATTCATTTCACAGTTGACAATGATTTGCAGTTAATTCTTTTTGCAATGTTTTCACTTTCTTTAAGTTCTCACTTTACATAAACAGGAATTAAAATTGCACAACTTTGCATGCCTAGGAATGTGTTTCAGCATGCAGCCAGAGTTAATGTGAACAATCTACTTCCAAAGGACCATACTGTGTTTAGACTAAAAACTCCATAAGGTCAAAATAAATACACAGAGGTTGTTTTGCCTTATGTTACTATAAGAATAGCGTGCTACTTTTGCCCAAAGGGAAAATCTAACTTTTGAGGTAAACTATAAGAAGAATTTTTCAGCAAAACTGATGTTCCCAATGGAGTTTATTAAAAATTCAACTTAAATTAATTTTACAAATTTCCTTTATATATTTTACATAATAAAGGTTAAAAATTAGTGTTCCCTCTGCGTTGAGCCTCATTGATAGGATTAATAAGATGATAAAAGTCTAGTCTTTTGATCTTATCTTTAATGGTGTACTTCCTAAAGACCTTAAATCTTAAAGCACTAGAGATTCCTCATAAACTATATAACACTTTGCGTGAAGAATGTTATTTACATCTGCCTAAGTCCCTTTGTAGCAACCTGTATATTTCTTTTAATATTTTTGAATAATGCTAACACAACTATGTTAACTTACACTATTTATCATGTCAGAGGTAAACAGAAAATTGATACCCCAAAAGGGGAGCAGCATAATTATTAACTCAAACTGCATGAAAGGAGTAAAATTTCAACTTAAATTCTCAATTATAAGTCCATAGAGTAAAGTTCATTTGTGGCCATTGAGTCCTTTACCGCTATTGATCAGATGAAAAGATGAACTTAGGAACATGAGATAATGGAAAACTGATACTAAAAAACAAACCCCTTGTTCTGACAAGAGGATGGTGGTTGTCAAAAGGAAGGAAGATGGAGAAAACGGGAGAAGGGGCTCAACTGTCAGTATTAGTGATTTTTGATGTCAAATTAGAACATTGTAGTCTCCAATGTATATAATGACACAAACCAACATTATGTATACATATATTTAAATATAAATGCTTATGGTGCTTTGTAGTTTGCACAGTTTAAAGGGAACAATGCTCTTAATTGTCTCAAGTAATTATAATATATTAGAGTTGTATTCTGTGGCAAGTGATGAAATAAGCTTTGTACTATGTATGTTCTTATTCATGCATGAAAACTGTTTAGGGTATTCATTCTATATTAGGCAATTTTCTTGTCTTGGGTATATAGTCTCAAAAAATAGATTAAAATCATCCCCTTCAAAGTTATATTAGAATAGGTTTTTAATTCAAACAACAAATTAATACTATGAATTGGAAGTTACTATTTTTCCAATTTTGTATCTTTTGGGAAAAAAAGACAACATTTGCAGTGTACATATCGGTCAGTTCTTACAAACTGCACATGCCATGAAACTAGCTGTCAAAACAAGAAACAGGAAACAGCACCTAGAATTTCCCTTCCATCTTACTGTTAACACTCACCCTCCATGTTAAACACCACCTTCATAGCAAAGAACACAGGGTAGTTTGGCCTGCTTTCATAATGTAATCGACCATGAGCTTATTTTCAGTTTGATTCCTTTTGCTTCTGTATTTTGTTTGTAACATTGATGCATGTCTTAGACAGTGGCAGAGAATTTCTTCTCTATACAATATTCCATTCTGTGACTGTCAGTTATTTATCTATTTTGTAGACAATGATTATTTCCAGTTTATGGCTATTTATTCTGACTTCTGCTTATCTTCAAGAATTTTTTTATTATATAAAGATTTGTTTACATTTCTTTGTTTTCTTACTCTTTAGGTGTTCCTCCCCACTTCCATTCCCCTGTCCCACCCTCTGATCACTCCATCAATTTTTTTAACTTTTTATTGTTTGCACTTATATATTTAAATATATACTTCTGTTGCATCATTGTCTACTCCAATGCTTTCCATCACCTTATCTCCCCTGCACCATCTGCGTCTTTTGTGACCTTCCCCGCTCACGTTCTCTCTCTCCTCTTCACTCTTGGTCTATGCTTTAGTTCTGTTGGCATTTCTTAGTTTTTCTTAAGCATTTGTTTGCTTTTCCTGTATCCTTCAAATAAGTGGGACCATCCCATATTTCTCTTTTTCTTTCTGGCTTGTTTCCATAAAGATGATTCCTTCTAGCTCTACCCACGTTGCTGCAAATGACATGTTTGTTTTCTTTGATAGATAATATTCCACTGTGTAAATATACCACCTCTCTTTCAGTCATTTGTCCATTTTGGAGTATTTGGGTTGTTCCCATAACTTGGCTATTGTAAATAGTGCTCCAATGGACATGTGAATGCAGGTGTCCTTATGAATGAGTGTTTTTGTGTCTTTTGGGTAAAGTCCCAGCAGTACGATCACTGGGTCAAATGGGAGTCCCACTTTCAGCTGTTTGAGGGTCCTCCACACAGCCTCTATGGTGGCTGGACTGGTTTACACTCTCACCAGCAATGTAAGAGGGTTCCTTTTTCTCCAAACCCACGCCAAACTTGTTGTTGCTTTTTTTTTTTTTTTTTTAAATATGGTCCATTCTTACTGGTATAAGATGTTATCTCAGGTCACTCCATCATTTCTTTCACTGCCAGTTATGAGTCAATTTTTAGTCCCTTGGATTCCTCCATTTCTTTCCTGGAGCACCGTCCTTTTGCCAGGTGGAGACGTGTTTTCCTGGGACACAGTGACCTGCACTTAGTTTCCAGACGTATCTTTTTTGCGGGTAGCTGTTCATGCATGTTTTTACTGCTTTCAGCACCTCCTCCTCTTTACCTGTTGTCTTCTCCAACACATTTTGCTTCTTCTTTGCTTTACAATTCGTTCTCTAATATTGGGGGCATTTCTCCCAGCGATAAAAGTTCTTGATCAGGATAGGCACTGGCTGGTAGTTGTTCAGGCTGGTTGTGGGGCTGCTACCCTGTCTCTTTTACTTTCCTCTCCATATGAAATGGGAGGATACCTAGATCACACTGAGGACATCTCTGACCTGGAAATCCTATTCCCATCTGTAGGAATCTCATGGCTGTGTTTCTGAGACAGTTTGTCAATATAGTTGATCCCACAGCCTTGTGTCCTATGGATCTAACATGTTTGTTTGTCCTGAGCCTTAGTTCTTTGTCCTCACCTCCATCTTCATGTGTATCTGCCGCTGAATTAGTGATTTTGTTGTTCCTGGTGAGGATTGACTGGATTTGGAGCAATCCAGAGGGGGTGATAATGACCTCCATTCTCCTAAACCATTCCCCCTCCTCCCCTCGCAACCCCACCCAACCTGCATTGGCCTGCACTCCTGGCAGACAACCCTCCCATACTGGTAGGGTCTGCAAGGGGAAGGCAGAACCTCCAGTGGTATAGGTGGTCTGGCTTCAGAGAGAACTAGGCAAAAATCCGCTCCACACTTTCAAGCTGTTTTTCAAGGAATTTTTTCACTTGAAAACTTTCAAACCATTTTCAGGTGGACTTTACCATCAATATTTCACTGAACTTTTAAAAGCACCTATTAATCCCTTCTTTTTGAGGTGTTTCAAATTAAGTTGTTGATATTTGCGAGTACCCTTCTAAATACCTAAATGTACCAATACCTGATTTAATTATTTTTACAGATCATTTTTAAAATGAAGCTTACAAAGAAAGGTGGAACTGTTAAGTGTGTATTCTACAGGTCTTGTGCAATGCGCACACCAGTATATCACTCTCTATGAAATTCTATTGTCCTAGGTATTTCCTTGGCTCCTTTCTAGTCAATTCCCACTCTGCTCCCTCAGAGACTGGCTGGCACTCCACCAATCAGATCATCTCTTCCCTTAAGAGTCTCATACAAATGAGTATGTACATCTATTCCTCTTAAAAAGCTTTATTTCTGGGATTCATCCATCGTGTTGTGTGTAGCTGTATGTCATCCCTTTTTATTGCTCAGTTACACAATGAAGTTTAAGGTTTCAAGACAGATAGTGAGGACTTATGTCAAGAAATCAAATAAAGCAAGAAGATAAATTTAATGTTTCAAAAATATAAAGCCTGGGTGTAACTCTTATTCCAGGAAAGAGTTCAACAACATAATTTAAAAATAGTATTCTCAACCATGTTTATATGCTGCAAACTTCAAAGGGGATAAGTTGACAAGTCTTCACTCCACACCTATCTGTCAGCAACCTGTTCCCACACCAGTTCCCTGCCCTGGAGGCAGATAATGCTAAAGCTAAAGCCTGAGATTTAGAGCTGCACATCATTTTAAGGGAAGCTCATTAAGCATTAATGGTAGTAGGTCTATATAGGGCTAGAGAAATATTCATGATATAAATTCATAGGTGTGAAGGCATTATGTTTGCAGAAACAATAACTACAGTTTCTATTTATGAATTTAAGAACAAGTAAAAAGTAATATTGTATGCTCATAATAACAGACTGGAGACTTAGATTAATTTCATAAATTTAGGCCAAAAGACTTATATGTGTATGTGTGCAATTAGTTTATAAAACTTAAATTGTAAAGAGAAATTCAGGCAAACATGTACATTTAAAACTTATGTAATCATTAATAAACTCATCTAAAGTAAAATTAGATTGTCATTTATACATTTATATTACTACTTTAATATATGAAGAAAATAGATAATACGAAAACAAAAGGCTTAATAATTGTTAAGTCTCCTCACTTGAATATATATACTTATTACACACAAACACACATAATCAGACACACAAACCTTTCAGCTATAGAAGTGTTATAATCTAATACAGATTTGTCATATAAATGTAGGAGAAGTGTTCTTTCTAAAAAGTTAAGATAGTACATAAAATTTTAAATATTTAGCATATAAATTCCACTATAGAAAACATTTCAACATCTGAAGGTCATCCTTTGTACACATTACTCTCTGTATGTATATATAAATAATTCTTGCGCAAATATGAAGAGGCTATAACCATTTTAGAGGAAATCAATACCAATGTCATTTTTATGTTGTTTGATTCTATCCTAGGAGCATAATTCACCAAAGTAAAACACACTGCTTATACTAAAATACTTTTAAATGACAAAGAAAACCAAAGTAATTGGGAATCAATAAAAAGCATAACTTGGAAAATACTGAGTACTCAGAAGTCCTAAAGCAGTTTCTTGGAAGAAAACACAAGGCAAAGAGATACCAAAGTTTCTCCAGTCAATATACTCTCAATATGCCAATTATATCTTTAGATCTATCCTAACAAATCCCAGGCAATTTCAGACTGATTAGATTTTATCCAAATTCTAACAAGTAAATTAGTTAAATGGTCTCTCCATTTGTAGCTGCTACTGATATATTTCAGGATTAACCTTGTTTTGATTGCCATAGACAAACAGTCCTTGGGACTCTCAGATTTCAACTAGTGACGGGAATTGGGCGTCTGTGGACCTGGAACCACCCAGGTTCAGTGCTGGTCAGTGACCTTGAGCTACTGAAGGCAGCTCAGGTTTTCCAGTGTTGCCTCATTCTCAGGAGTCTGTGGTATTTCACTAGAAAACCAGGTTCAACTTCAGACTCTTGTTATCTCCTGAACTTACTTCCTGAAGCACAGCTTGTCTCTCCTGATTGGCCAGTCAGGCCACGAAATTAATAAGGATAGACCCCTGAGGTTGATTTTTTCCCCTTATTTTTAATTTATTTCTTAATTGCAGAGACAATGATTTACTGCCTGATTGGGTGAATAGTTTGCAACTCCTCAGTAATACGTGAACTAACAATTTTTTTTTTTTTTTGGTTAATGGCAAGGATTATTTAGTGCCAAGGCTGTCAAAAGCACTATTTTGACATTAAAACGTTCTTCTCTGTATTAATGGCCGAAGTCTTCTAAGGTTTCTTTTCTTTCTTTCTTTCTTTTTTTTTTTTTTTAGGCTAGGTCTCCCTATTTAAGCCTGTGAAACTGCAGGCTCTCGTTGCCCGGGCTACCAGACTCAAACAATCCCCAACCTCAGCTTCCCAGGTATCTGGGATTACAGACGCGCGCTACCACACCCAGCTATTTTTTTGGAACTAGGTCTCGCTACGGGCCCCAGGCAGGACTCGAACCTGGATCCCTAGCCCCTGCCGCTTCATAGGCTGAAGCTTACAGACACGAGCCACCATGCCCGGCTTCTAAGGTTTCTTTTGACAGTTTTCTAAATTTTCCTCATTGGAAAGATGAAATCAGGAAGTCCAGTCATACCCGTCTTCCTGAGCTCTACATTTTCTATTGCAGTGGACAGGCAGGAATCCCTGTCCGCCAGCGAGACATCCTGGCCCAGCCCAGCCAGAGAGCGGTAGTGTAGGAGAAAGTCTCAAAGGGCATGTGAGCAGACCCGCCTTCCGGGTGAAGGGTGAGGATCTTGCACAGGTCCTTCATGGCAGAACTGAAAGGCCTCCAAGCATGCTCCATCCGAGTGCTAATTTCATCCACTCAATTTTGTCTTCGCAAGGATCCAGTTCCAAGAGAACTTTGCATTTTTCTACTGGCAGACACAATTGTTTCCATTTCTGCTCAAGATCAACTAATTCGACATATGACTTGTGGCCGCACTGCTTGTGCAAGACTTTTAGGAGTCCTTGAGTCAGGCCTGGCTCTATTTCCTGAGTAGCCACAGGCATTTCAACTCTGTCCTTCACAGGAAGAGGATCTCCTCTGGACAAAGCTGAAAACTACCACGCGGACCACTGCAGCACGTTGGCGGGCTGGGTGCGGATGGCTGCCTGGGTGAACAGTTTCAGGATGTCCAGCAGCTCCGGGGAACATGGATCTGCTGCTCGCAGAACAGGGTGTCAGGGAGCGGCACTGTGGTTCGCAGGCCAGGCTAGGCTGGGAAGAGCAGGTGCGCTGCGGGAGGAAGGCAGGTGCGCTGGGCTCCTCCGAACTTGGGGAGGGTAAAGCGCCCGGGGCCGGGGCTGGACCGATTCCGGGTAGAGACAGGCACAGAACTGGGGTCCCTGCAGGGCCCAGGACTGAGGATGGGGCAGGGCACGGGTCTCAGATTTGGGTGTTCAACTGAGGTCCAGGGTGAGGAGCTCAGAGTCCAGGTCTGAGCCCCTATTTCCTGTTCGGAGGCGAACAGGAGAACAGGCACTTCTTTAAAATTCCAACATTTGTTTTACAACAATGCATCCATTTATCTTTTAACCAATGAATATTTTAAGGTAAGAGATAAGAATGATTGTTAACATCATTTGTGATAAAAGACTATTACATGTATAAAGCTATTAAATAAAAGCAATGAAAAATGTAAACCAGTTTGTTATACAATACTGAAAATGTTAATTCAAATGTCTTAGAAATTACGAAGTCAAATACACTATATATATCAGGATTAATTGGAAAATGTCCTTATTAACTGTACATAACAAATGTGGATATATTTGTTAATAAGGAATGACAAGTGTAGCCATCACATTTGAATTGCTTGTAGAGGATTTATGATTTCCTCCACCTAATCTCTTCTTAAAACCCAATCTGGCTGAAGTTTGTGAATAGAAAATCAGATACATTAAAATTATTTGTTCCATTCTTGTTTCAAGTCTTCTGCTTACATACAATATTTAGTCACTAATCATAAGTTGCTACTGAATTTCAATAAATTTTAAAATGTGTCTTGAATTCACCTTTTACAAGACACTGTACATCCATACAGCCCTATGTCACATATCTTCTCTTAAAATATAATGCAGTTGTTCCTAAACATAGAATTGAAGTGACTAGATAGGTAACTAACACCCAAAAAATAAATATCTGGCATTCACAAAGCTCTTTGTTTCATGGTTACCTTTCCTGTTCTAGCGAAACTAAAGTGTTAGGCTACTCCAATCCATTATTTCCCTTACACCATTCTCTAACAGGAGGGAGACTTCACATTATTGCCCATTACAAGCTTCAAGCTATTTCAGTCTTGGCTCCTTTGAAGTTGATACTATTCAGGTCCTCCTTTGCCTTTCATCCACCAGGTCAAAAACAATTCTCAGGAATTTGTTCTTGTAAACTTGGCTGTTGGTCTTCTTTCAATCCCTGTCACCATTTCAGTAACTTTAGCAGCAACATGACTAAAAAGTCAACAATCTCATGGGCCAATTTTAGCCCCTTTACTTTCTGTTCCATCACAACCAATTCTGTTTCAAATGGCAACATAAAAGACTCTGCCATCACCAGAAAGGACATCACCAAATACACCAAAATCTGAGACTTCCATTCACCAACCACCACATGTTTTTCCTCTCTTTCAGTTGTTTTAATGTACCCACTGCCCCCACTGGAGTCACCAAAACATTTGTCCTTAACACATAATCCCATAGTATTTGAAACCCTATTAGAACAATTAGGCAAAAAAAAAAAAAAAAAAGATATAAAAGGAATTCAAATTTGGAGAGAATAAGTCAAGATAGCAGATGACATAACAATAATAATATACATAACTTGTACATGAAATATGCATGTATAACATACAGAGGAAAAATAGGAACTCATTGAAAAATTAAAGTCATAAATCAGTTCTACAAAGTGGTAGGTTACAAAAGTAACTTACACATATCAGTTGCAATACCATATATGTTCAATGAGCTAGAAGAGAAAGTCCCACTTACAACTGCATCAACAAGAATGAAGGTCATTATGACCAAAATTTAGGAAGTGAAGGGTCTGTACAATGACAACTATATGACAAAGTGAAATGAATAGAAGACAAAAGAAATGTATAAATATCCCCTGCTCACAGACTGGAAGAATGAACTTTGTTAAAGTGGTCATCTTATCCAAAGCAACACAGAGATATAATGCAATCCTTATCAATGATACAATGATATCTTCAGAGAAATAGAACAATCATTGCCAAAATTCTTACAGAAACACAAAAGACTCTGAAGAGTCAAACTTATTCTGACAAAAAAAGAGAAGAAGGTGGCATGATGTTTTTAGAGTTCAAACTACACTACAAAGCTATAGTAATCAAAGAAATATGGTATGGGAGGAGTGAAGAGAACCAGACCAACAGAATAGAGCTAAATCCCCAGAAAGAAATCTACAGCTATATGGACAGGTAATCAGTGACAAAGAAGATAAGAGAATATTAGAGAAATGAAAGTGTAATTTATAAATAGCACTGGAAAGATTGAACAGTTGCATGCAAATGAACAAAATTAGACACTTATCACATAACATAGGCAGAAATCAAATCACGATGACTAAAAGACTTGGCTATAAGGCCTGAAAGCATATAATAGAAGAAAAGAGAAAAAATCCTCCACAACATAAGTTTCAGTGATTTCTTAAATATCCTCCAAACATCTGTGGCATGTATTAATGATATTTATTTGACTCAGTATAGGCATTATTTTAAAAATGGTAAACTTGACCAGCAGGCAGCCACCTGAGGGTTACCTGTGTGCCCGGGTCCCTAGCCATTAGAGCTCCCTTGCCAGTGGGGAGCAAAGGTTCCTGGGTAAGCCACCTGAGCCAGGTGAACTCTGGGGGGGGCGGGGGGGGCGGGGGGGACAGGGTGGGGGTAAGCAGGTGGCTGTTGCACAGGGCTGCCATCTGCAGCCCGGATCGGTGGAGCCATGTTGCCCTCTGCTCCTAGCCCAAGGGGAGCATGGGAGGGCACAGGCTGAGCCATCTGGTCTCCACCCCCACGCAGGGAGGTACTGGTGAGGCAGGGATGGGGGAAGGAAACACCTTCCACTTTGCTCTCACTCCAGCTAAACTTCATGTGGAGTAAGAACACGCGCAACACAAACCCCATCATAGAACGGGTGAGGGATCTTGCAAAATCCAACCCACAAGCTGGAGCTGGACATAGCAGAGGGACAACCAAGAGAACCAGTGCCTGCGAGACAAGAGAAACAACTGTAGAGACACGATTATCACGATGCACACTTAACGTGCTCACCAGGCAGGGAAGACCCGGGACCTCATTTTGGAGACGCCTTCTAGGAGAGCAACACCCCCTCCCCACACTATGGGAGAGGAGAGGAAGACCAAAGATGGGGTAATTGGCCCCACATCAAAACTGCAAACTGAGGCAGAGGAGATGATCTACAAAGGACGTTCACAGATGTCTGTATTCACAGAGAAACTTCTTCACCAACACTGGCTGGGGGTGAGAGACCTCCTAAATTTGACACCAGAGCCATAAGAAAAGCAGCAAAGCAGCAGCGGAGCAAAGCAGGGTTTGGAGAAGACAGCCTGCAGCAAGAAAACATGGACAGATCACAAATGAAGACAGCCTGGCTGCCCAACACAAACTTAAGACTGAAAACCTACCAGCAAGGCTCGCCCGGTTCCAACAACACAGTCCCTCACCCAGTGAAAGGACACTGCCACAGGGAAGAAAGAGACTAAGGGAGTTAGCACAACTAGTGAACAACAAAGAGTGGGGTTTGAGAGAATGGAAGGGGCACCAGAGAGAGGCGGGAGAAGGAGATATCTCAAAAAACACAGAGGTTGTGATCTAAAGAACAAAATAAATAATATAAAAAATAAATAAATAAATAAAATGTGAAACTTTCCTCTAATACAAACTTACAAAACCTAAGTTTTATAAACCTTGCCTACTTACAGGTCTTATTAATCCATTGTAAACTTTTGTTGAGAATATGCTATGTAAATATTGGAAACGAACATGATCCTTTTGGGATCAAAGTCTATACACACAAACATTTTAGAATAAAATTATGAAAGGAAAAATTTGAACTAAACAAAGCTGAAAAATTCACAATTATAATAGAATATTTAGCATACTTTCTAATTACTTGGTAAGTAATTAAAATATGGTGTAAATACAAAATATCTCCAAATGAAATTACAAATATGACCTATCGAGAAATGGGCAATAATGAACATTTTATAAAATTTGAAAATATTGGATTTAGAATATTTCTTCTGAACACAACAGATTTAGACAAGAAATCAATTCCTAAGATAATGACTTCTAAATTCCTAGGAATTGGCACTCTGCACAGGATTTTCAAAATTTAAGTGTGTCTTCCAGTTATTGCAAGGTGAAGAGTATGATGAGTCAAATTAGAGAGTGCACAGAGCTTAGTGAAAATGGACTCACAGATATCCATCACACCCAATTTTTGTCAAAGTGACTGTGTAGTATAGTAGCATAGTAGGAAAAGATGATTTTTGCAGTAATTAGAACCAGACCAACTGAATAGTACATTATAAAATGTTTATGGCTATAAGGATATACTTATAACTAATATATGTATATTCTTTATATATATTCTTTATTTATACACATATATGTATATATGTACATAAAGAATATATATATATACATATATATAAAGAATTTCTACAACTGAAGTAATAGTAAGAAGTAACGGTTAGGGAGGGGAGGTGTGGGTGACACCTGGGGAGTAAAATGATGTGAAATATATATATATATAAATTATTTTAAGAAAATAAAATTCCCACTTTAGGGGCTGAGGGAAAACCACAGAGATGGGCAGTGGCCAAAAAAAGAACCATACCATCTATCCGCAAGTGTCTATCCTGATCAAGAAAATGTGCACAAAGATCGGCTGGGAGAGACGCTCCCACTGCAGCAACCAGAATTACAAAAGAAAGAAGGAGCAAAATATGACAGGAGATGGCTCAGAGCAGCCGACCAGTAAGAAGGAGGAGGCACTGAAAGGACATGATCATATGTGAACTGGTGACTCGCAGCAAAAAGACACTTGGAAAACTAAGCACAGGCCACTGTGTCCCCGGAAACCACATCCACACCGGACAAAAGACATTGCTCCAGGAAAGAAGAGGAAAAACCCAAGGGACTAAAAACTGAACGATAACTGGCAATAAAAAAAAAGAGATGGAAAGACCAAAGGGGCGGGAATAGGGGAGGGGGAGGAACACCCAAAAGGCGAATTTAAACAAAACTTACTCAATAAAAAATACATATTAAGATTTAAAAAAGAAGTAATAGATACATCAATAGAATATTATGCAAAGTGTTTGTATAAATACTTCACCTAGGAGAATATTTAGTTCACCATTCGCTACGTGAAAGCTGTTCTTCTTGATCAGTGCAGGGAAAATGCATACGAACACTAGGTATTCACCACTTTTGCTCACTTTACAAAGGTTGAAAATTAGTGTTTTTGAGGATATGGAATAGCTTTTAGACTTCCGATGGAAAGTCTGTTGTTCTCATACTTGTGGGACACTGAACTTACCTATGACACCGGAATATATTGATAGGCTAGATCTCAAAAATTCCATTCCTGGGTAAGTACTTGCCAGAAATGAGACCACGTGTTTTTAAAAAAACATCCAATAATTCATGTTACAGCACCTCTATTTAACAACTCCAGTCTATAATCTACCTAATGACACAGTTAAAAGAGTCCATTGGCACGCAGATAAATATAAAGTGTGGTACGTTTCCATAGAAGAACAGTATACAACAACCAGAATTAGTCACCTGAAACTGCATCCAATTGTGTGGTTGGATTTTTAATGATAAGCTCTAAACACAAAGGATACATCTTATTATTCCATGAATATGATGTCTGAAAAGAGACGAATCTGTCCCTGTGTCTTCAATCAGGACAGTAGTCACTCTATGTGTGTCCAGGCAGACAGTAAAAGGAGGAAACTTGAAGGGACTGCTGGGAACTTCCTAAGAGAAGATAATATTGTTTCCTGACCTTGGTGTTGGATGCATAAGTCCTTATACATCTCAGTATTGAGTATACCCTTTGCTTATTTTCTCTGTATATTTGAATATTAAAGAATTAAAAATCAGTATTTCAGTGCCTTGAGGTTTGAACTATTAAACTCCACCATGCTGGACAGTGAACAGTTGAAGCCACACACTTCTCTAACAAATCTTTAGGAAAATGACTTCATGGATTGTGGAATAGGCAGGCTTCCCCAAATCACCCTGCACTGCAAGTAACAAAGTTTACTCACCTTGTATGGTCTTGATTGTGAAAGCAATGTCTAACCTCAAGTTCCATCAATGATTTTTGAAGAGTTTCTATTACTTTTTCTGAGGTTTACAAGCAACAGACCAGAACTGAGTTAGTGTAATTACAGGATTTATGAAATTCAGGGGCCATCACCAGATCCTGCTTTGCATACTCCAAGAATCTGAGCAGATCTAAAAGAACATGCTTAGGGTTTATAAAACCAACCAAGAGAAAGCCACATTATTGAGGTAGAATGCAGAGAGAATGCAGTTGAAAGTTGGCACTGCTAGGGCTTGTAGTGGATTTCTTTTACTTTGCTGAAGTTTTCAGATGGGCGGAGCATCTAGTCATGCCTTCAATGTCCAAGCTGTTTCTATTTACTTTGGAGCAAGCACTTTACTGCACAAATCCTAAATTTTAGCAGAAGAGAACCTAACCGAGCGTGGATAGTGTCAGCTCTTAAACGTATGCTTAAAAGGATTTTAAGATGAAATTTCCAGTGACGATAGTGTGGCTTACGCTATGGACTGTTTGTATAGCACAAGGTAAGAGCAAAAGAGAAGACCTTTTTTCTATATTATAAAATAGCTGCAAATATGTCTCTCATCAGGGTAATAATATTTTGGTCAAAAGTATGATTTCAAATGTACCTTGAGATGTGAGTGGCTTTGACATTAAGTTTAACCAATATAAGTTACTTATTTCAATGATTATTCATTCTAATCTTACTAATATAAAGTATCAGAGAATATTTAAAAACTTATTTTTGAAAAGTCGAATATCATAATCATTTCCTTTGCCATTGTCATAAAACAGAATTTAGATTTTTAATCTAGAACTTTTTACCATATTGCTTTATGTGAAAGCATTAGGGTGTGAAAATATATAGCAGCAGAACTTTTTTGACAATAAAAGCCTTAACCATTATGACTATATTTATTTCAAGACAGAATGTTAGGTCTTCCTTAAGAAGATTTTGTCATTACAACGGGTACTGTCATGATCTTTAAGTCTTGTAGATGCCTATTACTTGCATCATTAAAATTAAATAGCACAAATTTTGACAATAGTGAATACACAGTCTTTGTAACATCTATGGTCATTCAGTAGGGCTCCTTTCCTGTGGCCCCATAATAAACATTCCAGAAAAACAGTCTTCATGCATAGTGATTATGAACATAGGATCATTTTCTGATATCAATAAGTTAATTTCTGGATTCATAACTAAATTTAATTTATCACTATTGCTTCATGGATGAAAAACTTTCTTCTTGGAAGAAGTTTATCAGCTAATTGCATGAAGCCAACTATGTGATAGCTCTTTGACTGAACTTTAAAACCAAATAAACAATATTCCATCCAGAAAATTCCCAAAATTTTCACAAACCAATAAATTTTGATTGAATACTTCCTACTCCATGGCAGCATCTAAGCAGTGTGAAGCCATAGCAAAAAATACAGAATCTTTGTCCTTGAAGGTCCTTCAGTTCAGAAAATAAAGGCCATGTCTCTTTTTTCCCCTCTTAATTCCTTTAGTAATTTCTTTAGGTTTATTCTGTTATGTCTACTGATTTTTGAAAGATAAAGACTTTTTCAGATAAAATTTCTAATAAGTTACTGCTTAATCTTTATGCAACAATACTCCATCACTTTTCAAACTCAATATACAATCATTTCTCTGCATATAAAAGCATGGTAGTTTATATTTATAGGTATAATAATATTGTTTGGCAAAGATTTCTGAAACAATGCTAATGTTATCATTGTAGCAAAATGTTTTTCTTGACATAAGTTATTTATTTAATCCATATGCTTCTAGGGTTTTACTACTTAGATATTGTTGGACTTGTTATTATATAGATTCATTTGTCAGCTCTATGTTCTCTAGACTTGTTTTATTTCTGGTTCATGTAAGAAACCAAGAATCGATGGTTTAATCAGGTAGCTAAAGTGATTAGAGACTAGTAGTTGAAATATTAAAATCAAATGCTAAAAAGTATGTGTGATAAAAATTAAGTAATAATGATTTAATCTTAAGTTCAGCTGACTCATTTACCTTGCATTTTATATTTCGTCAGTGTATATAAATGTGATTGACTTTCTCTTGGTGAACTGAACATATTTTATTGTGAGAATAACTAGAAATATGAAATCTGGTTACATTCTTTTTTTTTTTTGAGAATAGCTTTCACTATTCTCATATTCCGTCCCGGCCATGGCTTCCTAGTCTGCCGTTTACAGGCATGTGCCACCATGCCCGGCTAGTTATGTGGTTACATTCTAACAGATATAGTCCAAAATTTGTATTTAAACCCCCTCATACAGACTAGATTTATAATTTCACAAAAGCACACAAAGCACAAACTAGTAGAGAAAAATTATTTGAACTTTCAGTGGCTGTACAATTTCTGTTTTATTGTTTCCCAAATTGTTATGAAACTAAATTAGTTTGAATGTAAATCAATTCTATTCAGACTACTCTGTAAACAGAAATTTCAGTCAACAGAGTAACCTTGAATATTAAAAGTATGCATCTGTACTTACATCTGCCTTTGTTTACTTCTCATCTTGAAATAAACTGAAATTTGAACCATCTCGAACTTAAAACTATATATATATATGATATATATAAACAAAAATTCTCCTTTCTAATGGAATAGAATCACTCTTTTGATTTAAATACTAAATAAGATACAAACTGAAACCTGGATGCTAATTTGGGGAAATAAAAAGAAACAGTTAAAATGTTTTGTTAGTCTACTCAACTAAATGCATTACAGTATTTCACAAATTGATTCTGCCCGTGATAATTCTATTTATTGCTACATGAAAATTGTTTCCCAACGCCTGTTAATGGAAAGGACAAAAAAGTAGCAGTTACTTAAAAGTAGGGAGACTAAATGAACATTTTAAAATCAGCACTTGAAATTTTAACAAGGGAAAATATCTCTCAAGGATGAGAGTTACAGAACACTGGCCAAGTTGTCTATATTTAAAAAGTGTCATAAACAAAACTTCATCAAAAAAAGACACCAGTCTATCCAAAAATTCAAAGTTGATAATCCATATGAAAATTCTGCAGAAACTACCTGAAAATTTTCTTGATTCAAACAAAAAAGAAAGAAACAAGTGAACTTCATGGAGATGAAGATGGTAGGGAACACTATGTGTACCCATGTGTCTATGTGTATGTGGAAATTTGTTACTGTGTTGTATAAAGTTTCTTATAATAACCATCTCTCCTAGAAATACTTATGTTAGAATGATTAAATTTACTGGAGTATAGTGAAATCATGAAAAGGCAAATATTTCTGAAAAATAATGTCTATAAAGTTGTTCAAAAAGTCTGTCACTTAAATATATACATATGCCTTGGTACAAATATTTATTACATTAAAAACACCTCATTGCCAAGTAAATTTGTAAATTTTTAGTCAGTGCCTACCAAACTCTTAACTAAATGCTCAAGAAATATTATTCCTTACTCTCATTCCTTGATTAAATATAGCAAAATTTCCATCAAAAGCTGATGGAAGCATAAATAATGATTTTTTTTCTAGGTGATGTGATCAAAGGGGGAAAGAAAAACTCTCCTGCATTAAAATTGTGTTTAATAAATAGAAAAACATCAGCACTCCCCTACATTGACTTGCCCTGAGGGCAAAAGTCCAGAACTTAAATTTCTGATGGGAACAGAAATGAAAATAAAACCAATGAATGTTCTTGACTCCATGGTCAAAGATTAACTGCCCATACAGGTGTGGGTTTATTTCTGAACACTCAATTTTATTCCATTGGTGTCTGTCTTTGTTCTACCAGGCTGTTTAATTATTTTAGCTTTATAAGGTAATTTGAAGTCTGCAAATATGATACCTCAATTTGCTTTTCCTTTTTCTCAAATTGCTTTGTTATTTAGAGTCTTTTGTGATTCTATATTTTAATAACATTTCATCTAGTTCTTTGAAAAATGCTATTGATATATTTCTTGGAGTTCCACTGAATCTGTATATGCTTTTGGGTAGGATGACAATTTTGACACCGTTGATTCTGCAAATCCATGAGCAGGGCGTATTTTTCCATTTCATTGTGTTTTCTATTTCTTTTAAAACTATAAAATGGTTTTCGTTGTAAAGGTCTTTTACCTCCTTGGTCAGGATTACCCCTAGGTATTTAAAATGTTTTGGTGTGATTGTAAATAGGGTCACTTTCTTGACTTCTATCTCATTGTTTGTATTCAGAAAGGGAACTGATAATTTTGTGTTTATTATGTAACCTGCTGCTCTGCCAAACTGATTGCTTTGATTAGTTTTTTTCCTCGGGCATCCTGAGGGTTCTCTGTGCAAACCAAGACCATGAGAAGATGCCATTTCACATCTGTGCGTATGATCTGTATTGAAAATACCAGAAATGAGTGCTGGTGAGAATGTAGAATACAAGGAAATTATTTGCACTGATGATGGAAATACAGACTCCTCCAGCCCATGAGGAAAGCAGTGTGGAGGTGTCAAAACACTAAAAATGAATCTGCTATAAGAACAATGATTCCATTCCTAGGTATTTACCAAAATATTTTTTTTTAAAAATACAAATTCTTAAAGAAATTAGTATACTACATGTTTACTACAGCATGATTACTACATGTATGTTTACTACCATGTTTACTACAGCAGCACTATTCCAAATTATGGAAACGAACAAATTGTCTCAAAATAGATGAGTGGATAAAGAGATATGGTAAATAGAAACATATATATATATAT
>PVHY01014848.1:0-37392 GCA_004024945.1 Uropsilus gracilis | reverse complement strand
CTATGAACAGGAGGGAAAGGGGGGGAAGGGAGGGGAGGGAGGGGGGGGGAGGCAAACCCTTGAGATTACAAAGTTGTGAAATTTATATATAAATAAAGAAAAAAAAAGAAAAAAAAAAGAACTGAGAGTTTTGGAAAATCTTGAGGAAGGGCTTCGGACAAAGTTGAGGAAGGTTTTAGAAAAAAAAAATTTCAAAATATGATTTTCTTCATTTTGTAGAATGATTGCACCCTAACATCAAAAAGTAGGTTCTTCCTTCTTATTCCTTTGAAAAAAATTCAGAGTTGTGCCTAACCTAGAACAAATAAATGCATGTATGGGTGCAAATTATCCTTTTAAGACATATTTTATTGTTCATGCTTATTCCTTTTTTCCCTTACCCACTCTTGACTCAAATAAAATTCCATGTGCAGAAATGAATCAGCTATAGCTTTTTTATAGTAATGTTTAAACTTTCTACTGGTAAGTACTTTGAACTCCTCTGAGAATGACTAAAAAGCTTATAAGATATATTTCAAACAACCAGAAAAAATAAAAGAAAAAAAAGAAAAATGTATGAAAGAACTAAATAGGCAATTCTCAAAAGAATATATAAAAAATGATCAACTGCCACATGAAAAATGCTCATCATAACAGTTCCATAAAACCTCATCAAGAAAATGCAAATTAAGAGATTTGGAGAGCCACCCCATTCATCCAGGTTCCAGAGGGAAGCTGCCTGAACTTTCCCCCACTCAGGTAGATTCCGGAAGTCATTGGTGTGAGCACCAGGCCTCTGACACAAACCCTTCTTTGTGCCACCACTGCCATTGCAGATTTGGAGAGCCACCTCCTTCACCCAGGTTCCGGAGGGAACCCACCCAACCTTTCCCACACCCAGGTAGACACCGGAAGTCACTGGCATACAAATTAATAAACTAAACTACAGATCTACTTTCAACCTGGAAAACATTACTATCAGCATGCCGACAAAAACCAGATCCACGGATTCTCAATATGTAGAACAAGTTAGGAAGCAAAACACAGTAAGGAGAAAAACCATAGACATGCAAGCAAGCCCTACAGGAAATAATCCATCACCACCAAAGATAAGACAATCTCCAGAAAACACCAAGGAAAACATTGAACAAATGATACATATCTCAGACAAAGATTCCAACATCAACGTGTTAAATACACTCCAAAAAATAAGAGAAGAATCAGAAAAAAAAGGACAACAGAATGATAAAAGCACTTAATGCACTAAGGGAAGAAGCAGAAAAATATAAAAAATAAAGCATCAATATGTATAACCAAATCAATGAACTGAAAAATGAAAATGAATCCCTAAAATTGAAATTGAAAGAGACTCTCAAGATTTAAGGGTTGCAAAAGATGAAGATCAAAAATGCACGGAAAAGTCATGGAAGCAGATTAGATGAAACAGAAGAATGAATCAGCACACCTGAGGATACAGAAATAGAGAGGACAAAGAAAGAAAAAGAGAGAAAAAGAAAGTAAGAAGACTGAAGAAAAGCTCAGAGATAAGTCCGATTCCTTAAAGAAAAGAAACATAAGAGTAATAGGAATCCCAGAAGGAGAGGAGAGAGTCATGGGAACTGAAAGATTTTTCAATATAATAATAGAGAACTTCCCAAATCTGAAGAAAGAAATGAAAATAGACACACAGTAAGTCAAAAGGACACCAAACTACTTTAATGAAAGAAAAGCCACAGCAAGACACATCATTGTAAAACTTCCAAGAACCCAAGATAAGGAAAAAGTAATGAGAATGGCTAGAGAAAAGAAACAGATAACTCTACAAAGGAAAATTCCTTAGACTGACCTCAGATTTTTCTGAAGACACTCCAGGCAAGGAGAGAATGGATTCACATCTACAAAAAACTCAAAGATAAAAAGTGCCAGCCAAGAATACTCTACCATGCAAAGCTACCCTTCCTCTATGAAGGAAAAAATAGAACCATCTCTGACAAGCAAAATCTCCAGAAATTTGCTACCACTAAACCCCCACTCCAAGAAATTTTGAAGGGGCCTCAATATCAAAAGCATAAGAACCTATAAAAAAACAAAACAAAGAAAAAAACACAAAATAAACCCCAAAATGACCACCAGGAAACTGTTAGAATTGCAAACATCAATAATCACCCTAAATGTCAATGGTCTAAACTCAGCAATCAAAAGACGAAGAGTTGCAGACTGGATCAGAAAACAGAACCCAATATTCTGCTGCCTCCAAGAAACGCATCTGATCTCTAAAGATGAGCATAGACTGAAGGTGCAGGGCTGGAAAACTACACTACAAGCAAAGCAAGGGTTGCCATTCTTATATCAGACAGAGCAGACTTCAAATTAACAAAAGTGACAAAAGATAAAGACAGCCACTAACTAATTGTTAAAGGGTCAATCCACCAAAAGACATAACAATAACCAACAATATGCACCTAATGAGGGCGCACCAAAATTCATAAAACAACTACTAGTAGAACTGAAATCAAATATTGGTGAGAATACATATGTGGTAGGAGATTTTAACACACCACTCTCAACAAAAGACAGATCAACAAAACAGCAACTACACAAAGACACAAAAGCTTTAAAGGAAGAGCTAGAACAAATGGACCTAATAGATATATACAAGACACTGCTCACCCAAGGAAAAGAATACACTTTCTTTTCAAATGCACACGGTTCATTCTCTAAAATTGATCATATATCAGGCCACAAGACAAACCTGAACAAATACACAAAGATTAAAATAATACCAACCTTTTTCTCTGACCACAAAGGCATCAAATTATAAATCAACAGTGAAAAGAAAATAAGAAGAGTATGCACTACATGGAAACTGAACAACAGGCTTCTGGAAGATCACTGGGTAAAAGAGGAAATCAAAGAAGACATTAAAACCTACATAGAATCAAATGGCAATCACGACACAATGTTCCAAAAGGTATGGGATGCAGCAAAAGCAGTATTAAGAGAAAAGTTCATAGTAACACAGGCCCAAATAAAAACAATTCAAAAGCCCAAAGAAATACTCTAATCTCCCAACTTGAGAACCTAGAAAAAGAGCAACAAAGAAATCCAAAACCCAACAAAAGACAACAAATAACAACAATAAAAGCAGAGATTAATGAAATAGAAATCAAAAAGTCCAAACAAGATTAAACAAGAAGATGAACAAAACCAAAAGCTGGTTCTTTGAAAAAAAATAAATAAAATTGATAACCCCTTATAAGGTTTACAAAGAAAAAAAGAGAGAAAACTCAAATAATCAGGATCATAAATGAAAAGGGAGATATAACAATAGACCCAGCAGAAATCCAAAAGATAATTAGAGGCTATTACTAACACTTATACGCAAACAATTACAGCAACCTGGAAGAGATGGACAAACTCCTAGAACAATACAGTCATCCAAAATTGAACATAGAAGAAATAGAAAACTTAAATAGGTCAATTGCAACAAGTGAAACTGAGGCAGTCATCAGAAATTTCCTTTAAAACAAAAGCCCAGGTCCAGATGGTTTCACAAATTAAATCTACCAAACTTTCAAAGAGGAACTAACACTGGTACTGTTAAAACTTTCAAAAAATTGAGAAAGAAGGAAAACTGCCAAATACCTTCTATGAAGCAAACATTACACTAATTCCAAAACCAAATATAGTGCAAAGAAAGAGAACTATAGACCAATCTCCCTAATGAACACAGATGCAAAAATTCTAAACAAAATCCTGGCAATCCAAATCCAACATTGCATAAAAAGTATCATCCGTCATGACCAAGTGGGATTCATCCAGGGGCACAGGGATGGTTCAACATCTGAAAATCAGTCAACATAATCCATCACATCAGCAAAGAGCAAAACTAAAGCCATATGATCATATCAATAAATGCAGAAAAAAATATTCCATAAAGTTCAGCATCCTTTCATGATGAAAGCCCTGAGAAAAAATGGTATAAAAGAAACATACCTCAACATAATAAAAGTTACATACAACAGACCCACAGCAAATGACATACTCAATGGGGAAAAACTGAAACCATTTCAATTAAAGTCTGGAACCAGGCAAGGATGCCCACTCTCTCCACTCCTTTTCAACATAGTTCTGGAAGTCCTAGCTAGGGCAATAAGGCAAGAGAAAGACATAAAAGGAATCCAAATAGGGAACAAATAAATAAAGCTATCATTATACATGGATGATATGATACTCTATATAAAGAATCCAGAAAAATCGACAGAAAAGCTGATTGAAATAATAAACCAATTCAGTAAGGTAACTGGATACAAAATCAACACAAAGAAATCAGCAGCATTCATATCTGCAAAGAATCAATCAGACGAAAATTTTAAAAACATCCCAGTTACCATTGCACCAAAAAAAATCAAATACTTGGGAATAAACCTAACAAAAGACATAAAAGACCTATACAAAGAAAACTATAAAACATTCTTAAAAACAATAGAGATGATGTTCCCTGGAAAGATGGAAAGATATTCCCTGTTCATGGATCGGAAAAATCAACATTATCAAAATGGCCATACCAAAGGCAATCTACAGATTCAATGCAATTCCAATAAAGATCCCAATGACATATTTTAAAGAGAGAGAACAAAAATTACTGAAATTCATATGGAACAACAAAAGACCCCAAATAGCCAAAATCCTTTTGACAAACAGAAGAGAGAATGGAGATATTACTATTCCAAACTTCAAACTGTACTACAAAGCCATAATACTTAAAACAGCATGGTACTCATACAAAAACAGACAAACAGACCAATGGATCAGTATCAAATACCCAGAAATAAAACCACACATATATGGTCAACTAATCTTTGACAAAAGGGCATAAAGCATACTCTGGAATAAGGATAGCCTCTTCAGTAAATGGTGCTGGAAAAACTGGATCAAAACATGCACAAAAAATGGACCAGGACAACACCCTCACACCCTGTACAGAAATTAATTCAAAATGGGTAAAGGACCTGGAAGTGAGACCTGCAGCCATAAAATACATAGAAGAAATCCTGGGCAAAATGCTTCATGAATTTCACCTCAGAAATACGTTTTGGGAAATAACTATGTCCGGCAAAAAATGAAGGAAAACAAACAGCTGGGACTATATCAAACTAAAAGTTTCTGTTCAGCAAAAGAGACAATGAACAAAACAAAAAGAAACCCAACTGACTGGGAGAAAACTTTTGCCCTCCAGACAAGTGACAAGGGTCTGATAACAAAGATCCACAAAGAACTCCTACAGCTCAACAAAAACAAAGCAATAAACCCAGTCAAAAAATAGGGAGAACTAAAATGACACTTCACCAAAGAGGAGATACAAATGGCTAATAGGCGTAAGAAAGAATGCTCCACATCACTAGTAATCAGGGAAATGCAAATTAAAACCACAATGAGATACCATCTTACACCAGTAAGAGTTACCCATATAAATAAAACAGGCAACAAGAAATGTTGGCGCGGATGTGGAGAAAAAGGAACTCTCTTACACTGCTGGTGGGAGTGCAAACTGGTCCAGCCACTATGGAAGACTGTGTGGAGGACCCTCAAACAATTGAAAGTGGACTTACCATTTGACCCAGCAATCCCACGGCTGGGAATCTACCCAGAGGACATCTACCCAGAAAACACTAAATCAAAAGGACACCTGTACACGCATGTTCACTGCAGCTCTGTTTACAACTGCTAAGATTTGGAAACAAACCAAAACCTAATGATTGGTTAAAAAACAAGTGGTACATATACACAATGGAATACTACGCATCAATCAAGGAGAACAAACACATGTCATTCACAGCAACATGGATGGAACTAGAAAGACTCATATTAGCAGATATAAGTCAAAAAGGAAAAGAGAAATACAGGATGGTCTCACTTACATGATGGAAAACCAAAGAAATGAATAAGAAAAAATAAAAATAACCAACGGGACTGAACCATGGAGTAAGAGAGGAGGAGGGGAAAGAAGGTGGGGGAGGTGAAGAGGACAAAAGATCAGGATGGTTAACAGATATTAGTGAAGTAGAAAAGCCCTGGGGTACAAAATAATGCAGTAATGTAATATAAATATAAATACACATATATATGCAAAATTTTTAAAAATCACACAATTAATATATATGGGAATACAATTTAAAAAAATAAAATAAAATAAAATATGACCCACATAACCTAAATACTTGGGTATAGAGCTAACAAAGCATGTGAAAGATTTCTACAAGAAAAACTACAGAACACAGTTAAAACAGTTGAGAAAACACAATGAAATTGAAAGTTAATCTTCCTTGTATAGAGGAAGAATCAACATCATAAAAATGCCATCCTATCCAAAGCAATTTATAGATTCAAAAGACCACAATAAAAAACTCAAGAGTATTCATCTAAAAAGTGAAACATATATGACTGAAATACATGTGAAACCACAATGGGCCCCAAATATCCAACACTTTCCTGATAAGTAAGATGGAAGTGGTGATATTATACCTCCAGATTGCAAGTATATGATAAAGCTGTAAAAATCAAAAAGTCATGGTACTCGACAAAAACACAGACCAACAAAATAAAATTGAAAAGCCAGAAATAAAACCAAACATTAATGATTTGTTAACCTACAACAAAAGAGTCAAAAATATACACTGGACAAGGTATTCATTTCATAAATGGTGCTGGAAAAAATGAACTTCTATATGTAAAAGATTGAAGCTAGACCACTATTTCATGACATACATGAAAATCACTCAAAATGGATAAAACTTGGATGTAGCACTTGAGCTATAAAATTCATTGAAGAAAACATAAACATAGAGTATATAAACTCAAGTTATACTTTTGCAGATTCATTCCCCAAAACCAGGAAAACAAAACAGAATATAAACAATACTGACTGTGTCATACTAAAAGACTTATGCACAATGAAAGATGTTCTAAACAAAATGAAGATACATCCTACTGAATGAGAGACTTATATCAAATAAATATCTATAAAGAGGTCCAAAAACTCAAGGAAAAAAACAAATAACCCAGTCAAAAATGGACAGAAGAGCTAAATAGGCTATTTATTTTCAAAGAAGACAAATAGTCAATGAACAGACATGAGAAATTCTCATCATCATAGCTCCATAGAACCTTATCAAGAAGGTGCAAATCAAGTCACAATAAGATATTACCTAATAGCAGTAAGAGTAGTCCACCCTAAGGAGACCAACAGCAACATCCCTGGTGACAGTATGGGGAAAAAGAACCACTAAGTGTATTGGTCACATCATGCATTGTAGAATATGGAGCAACACACCTAGTACCAACACTAGTTCCACTTGTGACAACCAGCATTTTCTTGAGATGATGCTCACTGCCCTGTAGGCAAAGTTGACAATGACTGACCCAGACTATGAGAACTGAAAACAACTTAATGGAGTTCAACAAATTTCATCCCTTATCAATCAAAAATTTTTGCAGTTCACATAACCTTCTAAGCCTTTGTTTCTATAGATATACAATTAAATTCATGACAACACAGATGTCAAGAACATAATTTGATAAAAATTACATGAGACAGGCCAATGATGAATCCAAAAATCTATCCATGATGCACAGAAAATACAATATCTTAGTAATAAACATTTTTCAAGATCAAAAGTGCTGTACATCCTACTTAACATTTGCCTGTAAAGCATTTCTACCCTCATTCATAATCACAATTGCTCTCCCACCACCAGACCAAACAATCCTCCACCACTCTCTATTGTGCTCTACTCCCATCTTTCATTCCTGCCCTCTTTCCATCTATGCCTTCCCTTCTATGTGTTCATAGTAAAGGGAGGATTAGAGAAAAGCACATATAAGGCATTTTAAAATAAATTTTTGATTGCTATATCAAAAGCATCATGCAACCAAGGGACACAGTAACCACTGATGTTTTATCAAAGGAACACACTTCTTTCCCTGGCCAAAGAGAGAAATGACAATTATCTGATGAGTTAGGTGCTGATCTTAGCACGAGTAAATACTATGGAGGATCATGAAACCTGGTTAGACAGGTTCATATTCTTAGATTTAAAGACAAGATTAGCTCAGGATAAGATGGAAGGAGGTTAGACCTTCGGAAGTGAGGTAAGTTCAAAGAGAGGAAGCATGAAACAGTGAATTTCTTGTCTTCAATCTGGTCTTTTGGGAACATAGAATCAGCAGGAGTAATTACCATTGTGCTGACATCAGTGTTCCACAGAGAAATTATGTGCACCTTAATGGCACAATATTTAAACAGAAACTAATGAGCAGAAAAGGAAGCTGTAAATATCTCCTTACCACTGTTCCTTGGTGCTTGCAACCTTGAGGTAACTAGACTTAAAGTGTTGCTTTGGAACTGAAAATCTAGCCCAGGGACCATTGCTTCATGCCTTTCTGTTGTCTTCCCTAGGAACAGAGATTCACTCTCCATTATCAACCAACCAGGGAGGAATCCAAATATCTACACTGAGAATTTCCTCTCAGAGACTCCAGGTGAGTCTGAGCACCCAGTAAATACTTGCAGAAAGGCTCAGAAAGTGGAGAGGATAGCATTTACCAAAATCACATCAGCACCACCATGGCACAGAGTTGAGAAATTGTCGTGTTTGTTAGTGAGTTAGATGAACTTATAGCTACTGTGTTTAATATGTTAGGTTAAATGAGAGAGAGAAGCTCATTTGTAGTCAAAATAAAATTTCCCTATTAAATGATGATAGGAAAATAGAGAGCTGAAAAAAATAGAAAAGACTGAGAAATTTAAAATGATTTCATTAAGATTATGATAAGTCTGAATTTTATAGTTAGGAGGAGTAAGAAAACAGTGTTATACTTGAAGGTCTGTGCAATGAACTTAGATCATATTTTTATATATTTATGATGGGATATATTTGAGCATGTTTATTAGACCCCCCTCAAAAAATACATATTACTTGGCAATAGTAGCTCTTGGGACATACCTTACAGTATTAGACGGCATGTCTGGTATGACAAGAAACACAATTGCATTTAAACAGAATAACAGAGTAACATTTGCATTTAAAATGCAAAGGAAACATTCTAAAGAGCTGTATTATAGAATTATTTCATTACTCATGTGGTGGAGAAGCAGTGGAATATTGAGAGGCAGAGGAAACATCACTTCATCACCAGTGTTATCATTTATGTAGTCAATTTTCTACATCTATTGACAACTTAGAGAGATGATGATGATGACCATCCACTGATAATGCTAACATTTGCATTGGATTGCTTGACCCTCAGTAGAAAAGCACCTCACATGTTTTAAATCTGATATACAAAATTTGGTTTTCTGATTCCATATGTTTTGAATTATCATAATTCTCTATTTCACCATTCATCTTTTAAAATCCCCACTGTTTTTGTACCAATTTTCTCTTGTAAGATGGTTTTCTTCCCTTTGCTCATTTATCTTATGGTATGTCAATCATCAGGTGACTACACACTGTATGTATTATGTCACCCTTTCTCTTTTGGATCAGTTGTGTGTTTTTGCATTATTAGTAATTCTGGGCATCAAAAGGATGTAACTAGGGTTGTACTCCTGTCAGTCCCATAGAACTCTTCTCATTACAATGCCTTAGGGGCTAAATAAGTTTATAACATTATTCTCACTCAAGTCTATATCTTTTCCTTTCCTTTTTGAACTACATTTTATGGTTTCTTAAAGGCATATAAAAATTTACATAAACACTTATTTGTATATATAGCCTCAAAGTCATGTTTCCACACCCCTGAGAGGCTTACCAAGTGGAATTTGAGACAGTTTCTATATTCTTTAAGTTAAGAAACATTAATGCTAATGACTTCCAATATCTCATTCATTTCTAAACTATTAAAGCTGTGTAAATGAGTTATATTTACATATGTGTGTTACTATTTGTGTGTTGGGTGTGTGTACCTTTGTGAGCTGTAAGCATCTCTGAGGGTGGAGGAATTAATCCATATGTATCAAAACATGTCCATTATTACCCATGTTAACATTTTTTCAATCAAAGGAAACCATGTGATCATTTCTGTTGAAAGAGAAGCAGGTAGAGAGATGGAGATTCAGATAAAAAGAACATCTCCTACATCTCTATCCCCCTCTGGCACACTAGAGGGTGGGCAACAGCACATCTCTCACCTATACACTAGCTTCCTAACCTCTTTGGAATGTTCCAAGAGACTTATAACCTATTAATGATGACTGTTGCCCCTAAAGGTAAATTCTCCTGTTATCATGCATCCCCATATCCTCCCTGCTGCATGTCACGCTTTGTTACTTCCTCATTACATCATTGTAACTTTTCCTTAAGGGGCTATATAAGAGGTTTTTTGACTTCATAAAGTTGGACTTAGATATGCTTCCCAGGATCTCCATTTTTTGGGTTAGCCTCACAGATCACTATCAATCTCTTCTGTCCAATTTCTTCTTCATTCCACACATGACTCCTAACAAATTCTATACCAGGACTCCTGGTAATATTAAGTATAAGGAAAACCATATGAGAGAATACTTTCTGTGTACTGAAGTCTCAATAGCAGTAGGAACTTAGCCTTATTACTCCAACTGACATCATCAGTCATTATTGCCTCTTGCTCATTCCCTCACCATACACTCTTGCTTTGAAGTCTTGAATTTTTGACATAACAGCCTTACTTTGGGTCTTTAGCTTGATCAGCCCTTAGGTTTTACCCTTTGGACACATATCTGAGAAAACATGTCTCCCACCTTACCTTACTCTAGGTCTTCATTATAACATCTGTTGCCTACAGAACATCCAGTCAAAAAACTAAAGTTTATTATTTTTGGCATCTGGCAATATCAGATAATCTATCCCATTTTTATATTATCATATATTCCTTCAACTTAATAAATCTTACAAAGTTATTTTATTAGGAATCTATACCTTGTCAAACTAATACACCACTCAATTATATTCACAATTTATATTCCCAATGTTCATTAAAAGTGCAGAATACATAAATACCCATGGAAAAAAAGTGGGAGTGGGACAGGAATTCTTATTCCCAGAAGGCACAAGGAGTCCTTGGTAGGATCAATTCAATAAAATCTATGAATATAAATTATTGAACATAAAAGGAAATGTAGAATTTCATATTCTTGTGAGGGTCATTGTGAAAACATTACAATTTTACTTTGTATTCTGGCAGTCACCTCTACTACATGAAACCAGGGAATGATACACAAATTTCAGAATTTCTTCTCCTGGGATTTTCAAAGGAACCAACATTACAGCCCCTCATTTTTGGGATTTTCCTCTCCATGTACCTCATCACTGTGTTGGGAAACCTGCTCCTCATTGTGTCTGTCATCTCAGACACCCACCTTCACACACCCATGTACTTCTTCCTCTCTAACCTGTCCTTTGTGGACATCTGTTTCACCTCCACCACTGTTCCGAAGATGCTGGTGAACATCCAGACACAGAGCAAAATTATAACTTATGAAGGATGCATCACCCAGATGTATTTTTTCTTAATTTTTGTAGGGTTGGATGAATTTCTCCTGACTGTGATGGCCTATGACCGCTTTGTGGCCATCTGCCACCCCCTGCACTACACAGTCATCATGAATCCCCGACTCTGTGGGCTGCTGGTTCTGGTCTCTTGGGGCATCTGTGTTCTGTATTCCTTATTACATAGCTTACTGGTGTTGCCACTGTCCTTCTGTTCCAACATAGAAATTCCCCATTTTTTCTGTGAACTCACCCAGGTACTCCAGCGTTCCTGTTCTGATACCTTCCTAAATTACTTGGTGATGTATTTTCTAACAGTGCTGCTGGGAGGTGGTCCCCTCACTGGGATCCTTTACTCTTACTCTAAAATAGTTACCTCCATACGTAGAATCTCATCAGCTCAGGGGAAGCAAAAAGCATTTTCTACCTGTGCATCTCACCTCTCAGTTGTTTCCTTATTTTATGGTACTGCCTTTGGAGTGTACCTTAGTTCTGCTATTCCCCACAGCTCACACTCAACTATAATAGCATCAGTGATGTACACTGTGGTCACACCCATGCTGAACCCTTTCATCTACAGTCTGAGGAACAAAGACATAAAGGGTGCTCTAAAAAATGTCTTTGGGGTGAATGCTATGCTAAGCAAATTGTCTTGGAGTTGAAGAAAGGACTGTGATTGCAGGACTGAGGTCTTGGAACAACAAACCATTGTTCTTTCATTGCTCTGTGGAGTTGACCTTGTTCTTTCCATAACAATAACGGAATTTCCACTTCATTAGCATATAGCCAATAAGATTTACAATACAATAATTTAACACACATTACTATTCTTTCTGCTCTGATACATACACAGGTTTCTCTTTGGGCATTATCAAAATGTTTTTTTCAAATCTTATTTCAGAAATAATTGAAATATCCTATCTTTTAGTGAAGTACTATGTACATCTTAAGAATAATTTCTTCTCAAGCAACATGCATCATTCCAAATATTCTTTTCTTTCCCCTGGAAAAAAAATACAAAAATCTACGTGCTAGCTTACTCATATGGAAAAAACTGCACTTGGCAACAAAACCCATTCATTTAGCTTTACCATAGAGGAAAAATTGGAAGCCATAAGTTTCACATTGGATCTGTTACCCTTTTCTTTTTAAATACTTGAACTGATCTCACTGGGAATGTAGACTTCAATATGCTTGTTTGCTTTCTATGAGACCTCCTGCTTTTATTGTTTAATTTGAGCTGCATAATTCCTACCATAGTCATCGACACAAATGGTTACCAGTAAATCCAATAAGGGAAATCAAATTTGAAAAAAGGATTATCTGGTATGGTCTTGACATGAGAAAAAAATTTGACCACCAAGAGACAAAATTAAAAATCACACATTTGATTAACATGAAAAATATTTGCTTTTCATGCTCTCCATTAAGATATAAAATATTGGTGCCAATGTGTGATAGGGCATAAAAATGTTGGAATAAATGCTTGATATATTTATATTATTTACTGAATCATGTTCCTTTCCTTACTTGAAAAATTATGGTGCTGCCTGAAATTATTACTCACCTACTTCTCTGAGGAAACTACATCCTTTTTAAAAAAGCTTGTCATAGTCACTAAAATTGCAGAACAAAGAACAATTTCAAGGTCATGCATTTTACACTTTCTTTGTGCTCAGGAAATTCTTCAAACTTAATTATCAATGGGTAATTGATAATTATCTCTTTCTCAAAATTGCTTTGATTACACAGTATTTTTATGTGGATTCATTCCCTTCACAGGATTAACTGATGTGTTTCTATAAAATCTACTGGAATTTTCATTGTGATTGCATTAAATCTGCAGATTGTTCTAAGTAATATGACCCAAAAAGTAATATTAGTACTTCCCATCCATGAACACAGGATGTCTACCTATACATTATTATATATTTCAATTTTTTTCATCAGAATCTTATAATTTTCAATGTTTAGATAATTCATTCTTAGACACTCTACTATTTTGATTACAATGTAAATGTAATCAAATGTTTTTCTAATTTCTATGATAGTTCCTTTCTTGAGTTGAGAAATGCAACTAATCTTAGCATATTGACTTTAAATCCTGATATTTTATTTACTTAGTTTATTAATTGTGATGTTTTATCTGATCATTATGATTTTTATTATATGTCTGCAAATAGAGTTTAATATTTTCTTTCTGATGCAGAAACCTATCATTTTTCTTGAACTAATTCTCTGGCTAGATTTCTAATGCTATGTTGAATAAAACAGTTAAGAATAAACATCCTCATCTGGTTTTTATCTTAGAGAAAGTCTTCAGGTTTTCTTCTGCAAATGTGATATTATCTATGGGGTTATATATATATAATCTTCATATTTCATAATCTATTCATTACATGCTTACTTTATTAGAAGTTTTATCAAGAATAGCTGTTGAGTTTCTTAAGATATATTTCTCATTTATTGAGACTATCAGGATTTTTTTCTCTCATTTTGTTAGTTTTGTCTCAGATTGAGATGCAGATATCTCTCATTTTAACAATGCATTACTTTTCCTAATAATACTCAATGTCTCTGAGTCATAGTGCATTTACTTTTATCCAATGGGGAAATCTCTATTAGTTAATTGAGCATAACCACCAAGTTAATATTAAATAATTTCTTCTACTTTAGGTAGGGTTCAACAAAAACTAACCTTATCCAAGGAAGCTAAGTGAATTAACTAAGAAACTTACTGTTTCATTTTTTTAAAAAAACAATATTGCATGATTATTACATTATTACATTCTTAGTACTCTTTGAACAAATTTTTGCAATAGAGGTTTAACTAAAAAAATTTGGTTTTTTTGGGTGGTCAGAACTTTCATTTGTGTTTCTTTGGGTTCAAATCAAGATGTTTACAAACAATGTTCTTCTAAAAATTTTTGAACAGATTAAGTTAACTTTTCTAGCATAATGTCTCAGAATCTTGATTATTCCTTGGCTCACTCTCCCTCCTCCATCATCAGTGCTAGCAGTAATATCCTCAGCTCTCCCTTTGATTCCAACTATTTGTCTCCCTCTTCCACACTCAGAGGTCCATGGTGAATATGTTAGTCCCGACTGCATAATCATTACCAATCATCTTACTTTTAGGTGGCTTCATCACCAATATATAAAAAAGTAATATATTCATTAGATATAAAAGTAATATATTCAAATTTAACAAGGTTTTGTCTACAAATATCTTTTGGATGATCTTACTTTGTATGCTAAATAAGGTCTTTTTCAGAAGTATATACATATGTGAATACAATAAAATACTACTCCCAGTCAAAAAAGATAAACTCATGACTTCATGGCAAAATGGATGGAACTGGAAGGAATTATTCTAAGTGAAGGGAGCCAAAGGGAGAGATAAATAAATTGCAGTTTCTCTTAGTTGTGGAATAAAGAGGAAATAAACTAAAGATCAGATAATGATAAATAGTAAGACTGACCTTTGAAAACAGACCTTAGATCAGAAACATTCAGGAAAGGAGGGAAAGGAGAAGAGTAGAAAGTGGAGAAGAGACTAGCACAGTGGAATGTAGTGCAAGACTACAGGTGTTTTCATAGTGGGAAAACTACAGTGAACACACCTGAGTGGAGAATACTATAATTGTAAAAAAAAAAAAAAAAAAAAGAAGGATGCTGGAAAGGTGAGAGAGAGGAGAGAAAGGAACAAAAAGCTGACTGACTACGGAATTGATGTTTATAAAAGGGAGAAAATGTGGGTAAGGAGTAGGAGCTAGGAAGGAGGGAAGCACAGTGGAATATATGGTGGATCATGAATGATTTCGTAGTGGGCATCCTATTGAGATATTACCTGAAGAGAGAATCCTAACATTATCACAATTAAAAGAATCATTATTTTTCTTTAAAAAACATTAGGAAATATATTATTTTGTGTTTCTCAAGAGACCTCATATTAAAAATATTAAATATCATCCTTTCAAGAAATATATTCATTGATGTCATTTCAGGGTACATATGTAAAATCAATACAGAATTTATAATAGTATGTAGAGTAAATGAATAATTATTTATTAAAATGACATTCAAAGACAATTATAGCTCAAAGATTGAACTTCCTATACCTCACTAAAACAGTAGCACAGCTTTCTAATCTAACAGTAGACTAACAGCACTAGGAGCAGCATCAACACTTAAGGGCTAGTTAAAATTTTAGTATCTCTGCACAGAAATAGACCTGTTGAATCAAAATATGTATTTGAAGTTTAATCCTAGCTGGTCCAAATGAATTTGAGGTTAAAGCAATACTGTACGGGACATTCTTAGGTTTCTGACGTTCTCATGTTGACAGGTGGGGCTGTCATTGAGTGGGTGCTATCATGTACATTACAGAATCACTTCAGATATTGCCAAATATCCTCAGGGAAAAATCATATCTGAGTGGGAACCACTGGCTCAGACTGTGAAACAGGAAACACCCCAAGCAGTATTCCAATATGCATAAATCCCTTATTTGGATTACAACTTTGGAAAAAATCCAATCTCATTTAAACTCCATGTAAATCCATTATGACCAAGTGGGATTCATCCCCCCTGGGATGAATGTTCAACATCCAAAATGTTGAACATTTGGATGCTCAACATCCAAAAATCAATCAACATAATCCATCACATCAACAAAGAATAAAACAAAAACCATATGATCATATCAATAGATGCAGGAAAAGCATTTGATAAAGTTCAGCATCCTTTCATGATGAAAGCCCTGGAAAAAACTGGCATAAAAGGAACATATCTGAACATAATAAAAGACACATACGACAGACCTACAGCAAATATCCTCAATGGGGAAAAACTAAAACCATTTCAATTAAGGTCTGGAACCAGGCAAGGATGCCCACTCTCTCCACTCCTTTTCAACATAGTTCTGGAAGTCCTAGCTAGGGCAATAAGGCAAGAGAAAGACATAAAAGGAATCCAAATAGGGAACGAATAAATAAAGCTATCATTATACACGGATGATATGTACTCTATGTAAAGAACCCAGAAAAATCGACAGAAAAGCTGATTGAAATAATAAACCAATTCAGTAAGGTAACTGGATACAAAATCAACACACAAAAATCAGCAGCATTCATATCTGCAAAGAATCAATCAGAAGAAGAAATTTTAAAAAACACCCCATTTACCTATTGCACAAAAGAAAATCAAATACTTGGGAATAAGCCTAACAAAAGATATAAATGACCTATACAAAGAAAACTATAAAACATTCTTTTAAAAAATAGAGATGATGTTTAAAAAATGGAAAGATATTCCCTGTTCATGGATCAGAAAAATTAACATTATCAAAATGGCCATACTGCCACAGGCAATCTACAGATTCAATGCAATTCCAATAAAGGTCCCAATGACATGTTTTAAAGAGAGAGAACAAAAATTACTGAAATTCATATGGGACAACAAAAGACCCCGAATAGCCAAAATCCTTTTGACAAAGAGAGAATGGAGGTATTACTCCAGACCTCAAACTGTACTACAAAGCCATAATACTTAAAACAGCATGGTACAGGTACAAAAACAGACAAGCAGACCAATGGAGCAGAATCGAATACCCAGAAATAAAACCACACATATATGGTCAACTAATCTTTGACAAAGGGGCAAAACACATACTCTGGAACAAGGATAGCCTCTTCAGTAAATGGTACTGGCAAAACTGGATCAAAACATACACAACACAAAAAATACACAACACAACACCCTCACACCCTGTAAAAAAAATTAACTCCAAATGGAAAAAGGACCTGGAATTAAGACCTGCAACCATAAAATATATAGCAAAACCCTTCATGAATTTCATCTCAGAAATCCGTTTCGGGAAACAACTATGGCTGGCAAAAAAATGAAGGGTCATATGTCTCTTGGAACATTCCAAAGAGCTTAGAAAGCTGGGTTACAGGTAAGAGATGGGGTATCGCCCATTCTCTAGTGTGCCAGAGGAGGCTAGAGACATAGGAGGTGTTCCTCTTATCTGAAGCTCCATCTCTCTATCTGCTTCCACGTTCCACACAGACTAGTTGCCCAACACAGGGTTAGGACTGAAAACCTACTAGCATGGTTCACAATGTCCCAAGAACACAGTCCCTCACCCAGTGAAAGGACACTACCACAGGAAAGAAAGAAACTAATAGACTTAACAAAGATTAACAAACAACAAGAGAGAGGTTCTGAGTGAATGGAGGAGTTGTCAAGGGGAGGAGGAGGTATCCTAATAACCCCTTGTATTTAAAGAATAAAAAAAAACTTAAAACCTCAAAAACTAAGTTTAAGGGGAGGGAATTAATTCAGCAGATATTTATTGGTAGCCCAGTGACCATGTAAATGTTGTGTTTTAAACAATCAATGCATTTCATGTTCCAGTGGAAATTTTATTTCACTGAAATGCCACCAGAAATGTGAATTCTTGGTCAGTATTGCCTTAGCAATGAAGGATATGATTCTGTACCAGTAAATCAAATGCAAGTGTTGTTAGCCAGTGTTTCTTCCATTGGAATAATGAATGAAAGAATGATTGAATGTGCTCCTTCAGCAGACTTGTAAGTGCTTGCAACCATGATCTAGGTTCAGAGAGATGACAAAAGTCACCAGGTAGAGCCTGGAGCAGGATTGTACCAGAAGCAGAGTGTGGCTCTTGACCTCGATTCTGTGACTTTATCTACAATAGATGCAGTTCTGCTCAGGGAATTACTCCATGCAGACAGATAAGTGTCATGTCGAGACCTAAAGCACTCTGGGGACAGAGGAGTTAGTGACAGAGAAGGGCACCAGGCTTCCGAGGCAGGCAGGGCTGATGGAGGCACCACGCTGCTGGGGAGGGGCTGCTGACCACATACCAAGGGGGCCTGCTTCTCCAGTCAGACTTTCCTCCAAGACAAGATGAAGGGACCGTCAGCCCCATTCTGGACAAAGCTGAGTCTAAAGGGTGTGGCCTGTGTACATAAACAACCCACTCCTACAATAGAGGAAAACATGAAGTCACATTGCAGGGGGTCAGGTTATCATAAAAAGATTCCTACTTATTAAAGGGGGGTTGGGAATAGGTAGAGAATCTTTATCATGGTTCCTATTGGTTTGGAGTTTCTTTTCTCTGGGGGCACTCCTGGTAGGGCTCAAAAGTACAGGAATCCCTCAGTGACATCTCTGTGACCCCGAATGTGGTAACTGCCCTGTGCAGGCATAGTCTCCTCAGCACTTTGTAGAAACTGGTCATGTGATTCTGGAGACTGACTCACAGATGAGGAAACTGAGTCACTGGAAAGTAATGTTCAGCCAGTGTGAGAGTGAGGACAGATGTGTAAAGGTACAGCCAGATGTGGCCCAAGTGATCTGGCTTTGAAACCACTGGCCCCACTCCCTCTAATGTAGAATACATGAGCCATCACATTAAGAAGACAAGTGCTTCTGAACTTTTAGGGGTTATTTGTGCTTATTTTCTAGTTTCAGAAAGAAACACTAATAGAGTGCAGAATTTCATGCTGCAGATGAGACTGGCAGCTTCCAGGTGGGGCCTGCTGGGCAGAGCTACTGAACCATCCTAAGCTCAGGCCATACAGAGTCCCTCTGCTCTCAGGGGCAACTGGTAAGGCCTGGGGCCTTGTGGCCTGTGTTTCAGACTGAGGAATGCCCAGGTCTTCACATTGCTTAGCCTGCTCCTGGTTACTGGTTCCCTGGGAAGATATCCACAAAACCCTGCAAAGATGTTGCCTCTACCTCAGGAGGTAGGTGGATTGCTTTCTCAGACCTGCCCTTGTTCAGAACCACAGAGAAGTCCAGATCCTCCAGCTGTCTCAGAAATCGGTTTGAAAGGAGGTGCGCAAAAGCCCTCCAACTTACAAACCACAGGTCCCTTTTACCTAGGTGTAGTACTTGCCACTCAAAATGCAGTTTAAAAACAGGGTTTATTAACAAAGGAGTTCAACAGGGAAAACAAAAGTCCTTAAAGCCATAAGTGGCAGTTATCTTCCCTAGTCACCATTCTCAGCCCCAAAGTTCCCAAAGACACAGTCCAATGATGGTTCCTTTACCCCACTGAACCTCAGAGGTAGGCACTTTCTCTGGCATCTTCTCTTTTTTTCTTTTCTCTCCAGTGTTCCATGCTGCTCCACTTTTTCCGAGGTGCTTCAAACTTTGTCCACGATTGCTGATGCAGAAATCAGCTTTCCAAATTGCTGGCCCTTGCCAGGTACCAGCTTTCCATATCACCTTGCCACAATGCCATACTCTCCACACTGGCCACTCTGCCAGATACCATGGTTCCTTGTCACCTCTAGCTCACTTCTAGGGGGTTTTTGCCCAGCCTGGTTACTCGGAGTACTCTTTACCCGCCTGCCATTCTCTTCTCCCCTTTCCCCAAAAGTTCTCTCTCTCCCCAAAAGTTCTCTCTCCTCCCCAAAAGGTTTCTGTGTTCCCCTAGTCTCTGCTCCTTGCCTTTTTATCCCCCCTGCTTCTGGTCCAACTTCCTGTTCCAACTACTACTTCTGGCAGTTTAACTGCCACACCAAAGGTGGGAGGGACTAACTGCCACCGACCAATGGGGGAGGAGCACCTTCTTAACTGACACAAAGGTGGGGGGAAGGGACACCCTGTTTCAGGAGGACTATCCCTGTTTATCTTCCCATGTCCAGTATATGGTGCTTCTGTGAAAACTGTATTATGGAGGCTATGAAGAGTCCAGGCCTTCCAACCACCAGAGCTGAAGGGAATAATGTCCCCAACTGAGTTGTTTCAGAAGGCCTTTCCTCCTGAGCCCACTTGTCTCTAATGCTGGGTATTCTGTGGAGATCTGGACATTACAGTTCTAGACTAGTCAGTCCTGGGGCATTTTCAACTTTCTTTCTGGGAAACTTCCAGGAAGTAGGGTAGACCAGGGAAAAGAAAGGGTTTGGGTTTTTTTCTTTTTGCAATAGTCTATTGGTTTCTCCATATCACTAGAGGAGAGATGCTTAGAGAAGTTACTGTATTTAAGTTTTACCCTGGCGATGACACAACTCTCAGTAATCACTGGATTTTCTATCAGTGTAGTTTGTTATTGGAAAGAGTTTTTCTTTTGTATTCATCATTTTAAAAAAGTTAAATGGAAAGTTCATCAAAAAAGCATTTCTTACCTATAATGTGCCACTAATTAAACTTGTTGAACTTGAGTAAAGTAATGGCCAGGGCAGTCAGCACCTGATTCTGTTTCTGCCTCTACAACAATGGACAGTTGAGTGATATTGGTCCTCCTAATCATCTGTTGTATCCTTATTAGCCAGTTTATAAAAAAAATGTTGATCACTATCCACCATGCAAAAGAAAACAGACAAGTGTTGGGAAAACTGAGCAGTGAGGATCAGAAGGTATCCTTGTGCTTCCAATAGGGGTCTTGATTTCCTGATGGTAGGACAGTTATTTCCATGTTTCTTTTCTCACATGGAAGTTCTATTTCATTATTCTATCAAAGCCCATGAACAAATCAACTCTGATCAACATATTTTGTCCTGCACATGTGGAAGGACTTACACAGGAGAACCTAGGTTTTCCTGGGGTTAATGTTGCAATTTTCAATTATGAATCCTTTTATGCATATTCATATAGAAATGCCAACAAAAGAATCTCTCAAGGACCTCAAAGAAGAAAGCTAGCTGCTTGAAAGGAGAAAATAAAATGAGGTAAAATTTCTGTTATTCCTGGGTTTCCTTCTAAAATCAGAATGCAAGCACTAAGTGATGGTTAGTGATTCCATGTGCTCTTTTAAAGGAGAGCATCATTAATAATGAAAATAAGAAAAAAAGAAATGCAAAAGATCCTTCACCTTGTCAGCATTAAATGAAAACTTCAGATATAATGCCCAGAGTCAGGACCAGGTCAGAGCTTGGCTTCAGTTCTGTGTCCTGTGGTGTGAAGATTTGGAGCTCTGGGAGAATCCTTACTGTGCACATAGTGGAGTGTGGAGTCTGGAGCTGCAGTACCTGCTGAACGTGGGTCTGCACTTTCCAGCTCTGGTGCAGGTGGACTCTCCCAGTTCAGAGACTAGGAAGGATGTTGGATTTTCTCAAAGTGGCTAAGGTTCCTTCAGTGCTGAAAGTTCCTTCTGACAGGCAAAGAAAAACCCAGTGAGCATATGAGAGATCAATGCTTGACATTGCTTCTGCTGTTAAGCTGCACAGAAAGTTTTCAGTGGGGACTGGGTTTTGCTTTATAGAAAACCCATTCTGGTTTTTTCCCACTGATCTATATTTTATTTTAATTTTACATATCTATCTCCTAAAATATATTTTAATCTATTTTATTATAATTACTTTTTATTTTTATGTATATATAGAGTATTCAGGGATCTTCCATTTCCTTAACACCCGTAAACCATCTTAATTTTTGTGCCCTCTGCCTCCCCTGTTTTCTTCCTCCTCCCCCTCTCTTGACCTATGTATCAGTTCTGTTGGTTGTTTCAGATTTTTCTTGTTTGTTTTTTCCTATATCACTCATATAACTGAAACCATTCCATATTTCTCTTTTTCTTTCTGGCTCATTTCTGCTACTATGATTCCTTCTAGCTCCATACATGTTGCTGCAGATGACATAGGTTTGTCCTCTTTGATTGATGCATAATATTCTGCTGTGTACATACATACATATATATATATATATATATATATATATATATATATATATATATATATATATCTTTTTCAGTCATTCATCAGTTTGGGGGCATTTGGGTTGTTTCCATATCTTGCCAATTATAAATAGTGCTACAATAAACATCTGGGTACATGTGTCATTTTGGATTAGTGTTTTTGTAATCTATGGGTAGATTCCCAGTAGTGGGATTGCTGGGTTGGATGGGAGTTCCATTCCACAAAACCTTTCATAGTGCTGGACTAGTTTGCACTCCCACCAGCAGTGCAAGAGTATTCCTCTTTCCCCACATCCATGCCAGCACTTGTCCTTTTTTTAATTTTTAATTTTATTTTTGAATTTTTTACAATGCATGATTGTATAATTGATGATCCCCATGGGAATACCCCACCACACACCTCCACCCTGTTTACTTTGCCTCCTTTCATTTTGTTGTTTGTCTATGTTTAGCCCTTTAGTCTTTTTTTTCTTTTCTGGATCCATTTCCTCATCCTTGGTAAGGGTGCAATTTCCTGGGAGTTGGCAGAGTGTGCTGTTTATCTTTCCTGTACTGCTTTTGCCTTTGTAGGCCAATTGGAGCAACTTTGACTTTGCATGATTGTTTTTTTGTTTCTTGGTGGGTCTCATCTCCACAGTTACTGCAACATTTTGTTGCTCCTTCAGTCATGCGCTGGGTTTTTGGCTTTGGGGGCATGACTCCCAGCCATATGTTTTGAAAGAGCAGATTCTCTAAGGGACTGCCATCAGCTGATGGTAAGTGTCCTCTGTTGGGGCTTTTCTGTGGGGCCACTGCCATTTGGCAAGCTTCTTTTTTTTTTTCTTGAGACTAGGTCTCGCTATTTTTGCCTGTGGAACTGCAGGCTCCCATTGCCTGTGGTACTACAGACTCAAGCAATCCCCAGCCTCAGCTTCCCGGGTAGCTGGGATTACAGGCACGCGCCACCACACCCAGCTATTTCTTGGGACTAGGTCTCACTGTGTTGCTCCAAGCAGGACTTGAACCACGATCCTTAGCCCCAGCTGCTTCATAGGCTGAAGCTTACAGGCACGAACCACCATGCCCAGCCTTCAACAAGCCTCTTCCCTCTAAGCAAAGAGGGTGTGCAATGCCCTTATTGACAGCATCTCTGTGCCAGGTTTCTGTTCACAGCTGCTCAGTGACATTGTGGCACCGTATTTTGTTTGTTCTTGCAGATCAGTGCTAGGTGGTTCTCGCCCTATTCCCCTTGAGTCTTGTCCGGGTGGCACAATTTTAAGGGTCTTTCCTCCAGTACCTCACCCATTTGGTTTCTATGGATGAATAATTGTCTTGAGATACTTATTCCTGGTTAGCGCTCTCATGAGTGGAGACAAACCCAGAGGGGGCTGTGGCAGACCCCCACCCCCCCCACAACCCGCCCTACTTCTTCACAGGGCTCAGATGTGCAGTGGGGCCCACGCACCAGCTAGGCCCGGCAGCTCCCCAGGCTCAAGAGGCCTCAAGAGGCGAGTGGAGCCGGTGCGTGCGGGATGCGGCGACCACACCATCGTGGTGTGGCCACAGAGTGCGCGGGCTCCAGTGCGCACACGAAACCCATGCGCGGGTCGATCCGGGAAGGTCCCGGGATAGACCATTGTTGTCCATTTTTATGATATGGGCCATTCTTAGTGGTATCTCTGTGTGCTTTTGATTTGCAATTCCCTGATTATTAGTGATGTGGAGCATTCTTTCATATGCCTATTGGCCATCTGTATTTCCTCTTTGGTGAAGTATTTTTTTAGCTCTTTTCCCATTTTTTGACTGGACTTTTTGCTTTGTTTTTGATGAGTCGTGTGAGTTCTGTGTGTTTATCTTTGTTATCAGACCCCTATCACTTGTCTGCAGGGCAAAAATTTTCTCCCAGTTGGTTGGGTTTCTTTTTGTTGTCTCTTTTGCTATACAGAAGCTTCTTAGTGTGATGTAGTCCCAGCTGTTTTCCATCTTTTTGCTAGCTGTAGATGTTTTTGGAAATGGATTTCTGAAGTGAAATTCATGGAGGGTTTTGTGCAGGTTTTCCTCTATGTATTTAATGGTTTCAGGTTTCACATCTAAGTCTTTAATCCATTTTGAGTTGATTTTTGTCCAAGATATGAGGGTGTTATTTTGGTTAATTTTTTTGCATGTTGTGGTCCAGTTTTCCCAGCAATATTTAATGAAGAGGCTATCCATGTTCAAATGTATGTTTTTTGCTCCTTTGTCAAAGATTAGTTGACCGTGTATGTGTGGTTTTATTTCTGGTCACTCAATTCTGTTTCATTGGTCTTATTGTCTGTTTTTGTGCCAGTACCATACTCTTTTAATTATAGCTTTGTAGTATAGTTTGAAGTCTGGGATTGTAATTCTTCCTTTCTTGTTTGTCAAGAAGGTTTTGGTTATTTGGGGTCTTTTGTTGTCCCATATGAATTTCAGTAATTTTTGTTCTATCTCTTTAAAATATGTCACTGGAAGCTTTATTGGAATTGCACTGAATCTGTAGATTGTCTTTTGTAGTATGGCCCTTTTGGTAATGTTGATTTTTTCCCAATCCAAGAAGAGGGAATGTCTTTACATTTTTTAATGTATTTTATTTATTTTAAGAATATTTTGTAGCTTTCTAAGTATAGGTCTTTTACTTCTTTTGTTAAGTTTATTCCCAAGTATTTAATTTTCTTTGGTGTGATGGCAAATGGGGTGTTTTTTTTTATTTCTTCTTCTGATTGATTCTTTGCATATATGAATATCAATGACTACTGTGTTTTGATTTTGTATCCAAGTATTTAATTTTTTTGGTGTGAAGGTAAATGGAGTAGTTTTTTAAATTTCTTCTTCTTCTGATTGATTTTTGCATATATGAATACTATTGATTTTTGTGTCTTGATCTTGTATCCAGCTACCTTACTGAATTGATTTATATTTCAGTTTTCTGTTGATTTTTTGGGTTTTTTACATAGAGTATCATATCATCTACATATAATGATAGCTTTATTTCTTCTTTCCTTATTTCTTTGAATTCTTTTTTCTTTTGTCTTATTGCCATAGCTAGGACTTCCAGTACTATGTTGAAAAGGAGTGGTGAGAGTGGGCATCCTTGCCTGGTTCCAGATCTTAATTGAAGTGATTTCAGTTTTTCCCCTTTGAGGATAATATTTGCTGTGGGTTTGTTGTATATAGCTTTTATTATGTTGAGGTTTGTTCCTTTTATATCAATATTTTCCAGTTCTTTCATCATGAATGTATGCTGAACTTTAATGAATGCTTTTTCCACATCTATTGATATGATCATATGGATTTTGTTTTTCTCTTTGTTGATGTGATGGATTATGTTGATTGATTTTTGGGTGTTGGACCATCCCTGTACCCTTAGGTACAATCCTACTTGGTCGAGGTGGATAATCCTTTTTATGTACTGTTGGATTCGGTATGCCAGGATTTTGTTTAGAATTTTTGCATCTGTGTTCATCAGAGAGATCAGTCTATAGTTTTGTTTTTTGGTTTTTGGGTTTTTTTTGCGCTATCTTTGCTTAGTTTTGGAATAAGGGTAATGTTTGCTTCATAGAACATATTTGGTATTTTTCCTTCTTTCTCAGTTTTTTGAAAGGGTGTTAATAGGACAGGCATTGTTTCCTCTTTGAATATTTGGTAGAATTCATTTGCAAAACTAGACCCGGGCTCTTGTTTTTAGGGACAATTCTGATGACTGCCTCAATTTCATTGCTTATGATTGACTTGTTTAAATTATCTATTTCTTTTTTGTTCAATTTTGGATGGCTGTATCATTCAAGGAATTTGTCCATATCTTCCAGGTTGTTGTATTTGTTTGCATATAAATGTTCATAGTAGTCTGATTATCCTTTGGATTTCTGCTGGGTCTGTTGTAATAGCCCCCTTTTTGTTTATGATCCTGTTTACTTGAGTTTTCTCTTTTCTTTTATTTGTGAGCCTTGCTAGGGGTTTATCAATTTTATTTATTTTTTCAAAGAACCAGCTTTTGGTTTTGTTTATCTTCTCCATGGTCTTTTTGGTTTCTATTTCATTTATCTCTGCTTTTATTTTTATTATTTCTTGTCTTCTGCTGGGTTTTGGGGTTTTTTTGTATCTCTTTTTCTAGGTCCTCAAGTTGGAAGATTAGCTATTTCTTTGGCTTGTTTCAATCCTTTTTATTTGTGCCTGTATTTCTATGAACTTTCCTCTTAATACTGCTTTGGTGTCATCTTCGTCATTTGTCTCCATGTATGTTTTAATTTCTTGTTTGATTTCCTCTTTTATCCAATGATCTTCCAAGAGCCTGTTGTTCAGTCTCTATGTATGGACACTTTTCTTGCTTTCTCTTCATTATTAATTTCTAGTTTGATGTCTTTGTGATCTGAGGAAAGGTTGGTATTATTTTAATCTTTGTGTATTTATTCAAGTTTATTTTTGTGTACTAATATGTGGTCAATTTTAGAGAAGAATCCATGTGCATTTTAAAAGGTGTATTCCTTTCCTTGGGAGTGCAGTGTCCTATAGATATCTAGTAGGTCCATGTGGCCTAGGTCTTCCTTTAAAGCCTTTGTGTAGTTTCTGTTTTGTTTTCTGTCTTGTGGTGAGAGTGGAGATTAAAATCTCCTATCACTTATGTGTTCTCACCAATATTTATTTTCAGTTCTTCTAGTAGCTGTTTTATTAATTTTGGTGCTCCCTCATTAGTTGAATATATGTTGATAATTGCTATGTCTTTTTGGTGGATTGACCCCTTAACCATTAGGTAGTAACATTCTTTATCCTTTAACACTTTTTTTAGTTTGAAGTCTGCTCTAATATAAGAATGCCCATCCCTGCCTTTTTGTGGACCCATTCATTTATAATTTAGTTTTCCAGCCCTGTTCCTTAGTCTATGCTTATCCTTAGAGATCAGATGTGTTTCTTAGAACCCGAAGAATGTTGGGTTCTGTTTTTTGATCCAGTCTGCAACTCTATGTTTTTTGTCTTTCATATACTATATATAATAACTTATTTATATATAAATTTCACATCTTTGTAATCCCCAGGGTTCACCCACTGCCTTCCCTCCATGACTGTTCTTACCCTCTCCCACTCCTCCCTCCTGAGTTCTGTACTTCAGATTGGTTGTTAGCTTGTTTTGACTTTTCCTAATGGCTTTTTGTTTGACATATAAATCATTTCTTCAGTATCTTCCTTGGAGTTTTCTGGAGATTGTCTTTTCTTTGGTGGTGATGTATTGTTTCCCACTGGGCTTGCTTGCATGTCTACAGTTTTTGTCCTTACTGTGTTTTGCTTTCCAGCTTGTTCTACATATTGAGCAACCATGGCTCTGGTATTGGTCAGCATGTTCATTGGAATGTTTTGTGTACTTTAGTTTCGTCATTTGTGGCACCTGCACTAATGACTTTCCAGCCCACCTATGAAGAAACAGGGCAGCTGAGTTGTTGATTTTTGATATAGGATCTCTGTCAGTTGAAGTTTCTAAATACCTTTTTATGATCTTACCATGTATGCTAAAAAAGATCTTTGGATCAGAAGTATATTATTTGTACACACAATGGAATACTAATTTGCAGTGAAAATTATAAAATCATGTTGTTATGGAAAAGTGGGTGTACTGGTAACATTATTCTAAGTGAAGTGAGTCAAAGGGAGAACTATAAATACCATGGCTTCAATTATATGTAGACTATAGAGGAAACCAAACAAAGAACCAGATAAAGATAGACAATAAAATTGACCCTTGAAAACAAACCTTAGATCTGAATGATCTAAGGAATGAAGGAGGGTCAGAAAGTAAGGATGGGGCAGACTTCAGTGAACTGTGGTGCAAAGCTACAATTGCTTTGATAGTGGGAAAACTGTAGTGAAAACACCTGGGAGAAGTCCCACCATAGTAAAAAAAATAAATAGAGAAAGGAAAATAAAAGTAAATACAGAATTGAAGTATATAAAGGGGAGAGAAGATGGGTAATTAGTAGAGGCAAAGAAGGAAGGAAGCACAGTGGACTGTGGTGGTGGACTATGGATGGTCTGATGGTAGATGCCCTATAGTAATGTCACCTGATGGGGAGAATACTAATGTTACCACAATTAAAAGAATTACTTCTTGATTAAAAAAACTTGTACTATTTTATGTCAATCAAGAACCCTTATATTTAAAAAATTGAATAACATCCTTTCAAGAAATATATTACTTGATATTCATTGTGCTGAAGACACATTCTACTAAATGGGAAAAGGTATTTGCACATCATCAGTCTGACAAGGGAATATCAGATCTCTACAGAAAGTTTCAAAAATTCAAGAAAAAGAAAGCAGATTGCCCAATCAAAAATAGAAGAGGCATTCATACTGGTGAAACTGAAGGACTAGAACAGCTCAGGTGAGTGTGCTGACTCAGGCGTCTCTGGAAACACCTGGCATGCTGGTGCCACTAACACAGGACTGGTGCAGACAAAGGAACCAACAACACCCACACCATAGGATTGAGTATTTGGATAAAGCAGAATAGATTAAACAGACCTAAGGAAGGAAAGGGAGGGGAGTCACATCATCCTCTCTGATTCCAAAGAATTGGTACTGTTTCAACAGCCAACATGAAGCAAGGAACAAAAATAAAGAAAATAAAATAAAATAAATGGCATGGGTAGATTAAGAACCCAAACTTTACTAACAGCAAAAGACAGTCCCAGGAAAACACTCAGAGAAACACAGAAGAGCAAGTTAGATCCAGCCTATGGGAGATAATCCCTGAGACAGAAAGAGGCAGATTCTACAGAGGTCACACCTGCCCCTCACACTATCTACAAAGTAACTGATTCACCAAAACAACCAATAGAAGTAAGGAAGGTAGTCACCACAGCAGCATAGGCACAAGACAGAAATAACCACAACTTGATAGAGTATTCCAATCAGCATGCCAACCATTACTAGAGCCATAGTTGTTCAATATGTAAAACAAGTCCAAAAGCAAAACATGGGAAGGAGGAAAACTGCAAATACTCAAGCAAGCCCTATAGGAAACAATACATCACCAAAGGAATATATCCCCAAAGGAAAGACAACCTCTAGAAACTAACAAAGATGACATTGAAGAAATGCCTTATCTGTCAAAGAATTCAAACTCATCATGGTAAAAGCACTTAAAGAACTAAGGGAAGAAGTAGAGAAATGCAAAGTAAAAGAAAACAGCATGACAGAGGCATTCAACAAGGGAAGTAGAAAATGTTTTTTAAAAAGCATCAGTAAGAATAATATAATTGATGACTTGAATAATGAGATTGAATCCTTAAGAAAGAAAGAGAAAGAGGCCCAGAGTATAAAAGGATCAACAGAAGAGTTCAAAAATTAGGGAAAAGTCATTAAAGCAGATTAGACAAAATAGAAAAATGAATCAACATCCTCAAAGATATTGAAATATGGCTGGGGGTGAGACCCCTAAACCTGATGCCAGAACCATAAGGTAAAGCAGCAAAACAACAGAGATGGGGTTGGAGAAGACAGCCTCCAATGAGAAAACATTGAAAGACCACAAATAAAAATAGACTGGCTGCCCAAGGCAAACTTAAGACTGAAAACCTACCATTAAGGCTTGCCTGGTTCCAAGAACATAGTCCTTCACATAATGAAAGAACACTACCACAGGAAAGAAAGAGACTAATGGACTTAACAGACTAGCAAACAACAGTGGGGTATGAGAGAATTGAGGGGGCACCTGAGGGAGGCTGGTGGGGGAAATATCCCAAAAACCATTTACTGAGTTTGTGATTTAAAGAATTAAAAATAAGATAAAATAAAGATAGTAAAATAGAGATGAAAAAGAAGAGATAAATACAAACCAAGAAGACAGAATAAAAGCTCAAAGTTCTATCAGATTCCTTAAAGATAGGAAACAGAGCAGTAATTAGAATCATGAAAAAGAATAGAGAGACAAGGGAACTGAAAGATTATTTAAGGAAATAATGGAGGAGAGCTTCCCAAACCTGAAGAAAGAAATGAAAATGACATACAGGAAGCCTAAAGGACACCAGAGTACATCAATGAAAGAAAAACTACAGTGAGACACATTCATAAAATTTCCAAGAGTCTGAGATTAGGAAAGAATAATGACACTGACCAGAGAAAGGAAACAGATAACATACAAGGGAAAATCTATTAGGCTGACTTCATTCTTCGGAAAAGACAATCCAGGCAACACAGCCTAGGTCACATTTTCAAAAAACTCCAAGACAAAAAAAAAATGCCAACCATGAATACTCTACCCTGAAAAGTTATCCTTCCTTTATGAAGAAAAAAATTAAAATCTTTTCAGAGAAACAGTCTCCAGAAATTCACTATCACTAAACCCCCATTCCAGGAAACCTTACAAGAAGCCTTTAGAACTAAACCAAGAGAAGAATTAATACAAAGAACAAAACAAGGAAGCAAATCAGAACCTCAGAATGATCATGAAAAAAACCAGCTTCAGGATGTCAAGTATCAATAATTACCCTAAATGTTAACAGTCTATACTCATCAATCAAAAGAAACAGAGTACCAGACTAGATAAAAAAACAGAACCCAACATTCTGCATCCTCCAGGAAACACATCTGAACTCTAAATATAAGCACAGACTGAGAGTAAAGGTCTGGAAAACAATATTTCAAGCAAATGTTCCCCCACCCCCCCCAAAAAAAAGGTAGTGGTAGTCATTCTTATAACAGATAAAGCAAATTTCAAACTAAAGAAAGTAATAAAGGACAAGGAAAGTCACTACCTAATGATAAAGGTATTAATTCATGAGAAAGACATCATAATTATTAATATATATTCACCAAATGAAGGAGCATCAAAATTCATAAGACACTACTAGAACAGAAAATGAACATTGGTGAAAATACATATGTGGTAGGAGATTTTAAAACTGTACTCTCACCAAAGGACAGATCAACAAAACAGGACAGATCAACAAAACAAGGACACAAATGCATTAAAGGAAGATCTAGACTAAATGGACCTAATAGACTCTACAGAGCACTGCACCCTCAAGGAAAAGAATGCACTTTTTTTTTCAAATGCACATGGATCATTCTCCAAAATAGATCATATATTAGGCCACAAGACAAAGACAAATACCTAAAGATAAGGCTGAAAAGGCCAGGCCAGCCCTGAAAGCACCGACAGCAATCCAGACCCCAGGTGGGGGTGGGGTGCACTCAGCAGCCTAGCCCCAGCACAGAAAAAAATAACACAACAGCACTATAAATAAAAAAGAACAACAAAAGACATCTATACTCCTCCTCCATAAAGAACCACAGAAGAAGCCCTATAGCATCTACTAATCATAACCACTCTTAGGGGAACACAGAATTGAGGTGTTGTCCAATAAGCCTATAAGGCATAAATTATGAGAAAAAAAGACAGTGTACCATAGCAATTACATACACTTATCACACACACACAAATCTGCCAAAGGAAAGAAAAAGTTACTTACCTCAGCTACATAGACACAAAGACAGAATCAACTACAAACTACCAGTAGACTCCAATCATCATGCTGGCCAATACTAGAGCCATAGTCACTTAATATGTGGAAGAAGTGCGAAAGCAAAGCACAGGAAAGAGGAAAAAGGCAAACACCCCATCAAGCCCCACAGAAACCAATACACCATTGAAGGAAAGACAAACTCTAGAAACCAACAAATATAACACTGAAGAAATGTGCCACCTCCCAGACAAGGAGCTGAACCTATGCATGTTACAAGCATTCAAAGAGCTAAGGGAAGAATTAGAAAAACATAAAGAAAAAGAAGCGAGCATGGCAGAGAAACTGAATAAATTGGAAGAAGAAATGCAAAACATCAAGAAAGAAAGCATCAACAAAGATAAAATAATTGAAGAATTGAAGAATAAAATTGAATACCTGAATAAGATCCAGAAAGAAACCCAAGATCTAAAGGGAGCAACAGAAGAGCTCAAAAATGCAGGGAAAAGTTACGAAAGCAGACTGGATGAAATTGAAGAACGAATAAGTACCCTGGACACCGAAATCGAGAGGAAGAAAAAAGGCAGAGAAAGAGAAACACAAGGTAAGAAAATAGAAGAAAAAAAAAGTCAGAGATCTGTCCAATTCCTAAAAGAGAGGAAACATAAGAGTTAAGGGTGTCCCAGAAAGAGAAGAGAAGCATATGGGTACTGAAAGGCTATTTAAAGAAATAATGGAGGAAAACTTCCCAAACTTCCCATTTCTGAAGAAAGAAATGAAATTTGACATCCAGGAAGCCAAAAGAACACCAAACTACATCAATGAAAGAAAACCCACAGCAAGACACATCACTGTAAAGCTCCCAAGAGTCCAGGATAAGGAAAAAATAATGAGATTGGCTAGAGAAAAGAAACAGATAACATGCAAAGGAAAACCTATTAGGCTGACCTCTGACTTCTCTGAAGAGACACTCCAAACAAGGAGAGCATGGAGTCATATCTTTAAAAAATTCCAAGATAAAAAATGCCAGCCAACATTACTCTATCCTGCAAAGCTTTCTTTCCTCTATGAAGGAAGAATAAAAACCTTCGCAGACAAGTAAAGCCTCCAGAAATATGCTACCATTAAACCAACACTCCAAGAAATCTTGTGAGAAGCCCTCAGATTAAAACCAACAGAAGAATAAACAGACCAAAACAAGGACGCTAATTGGAACCTCAAAATGACAATCAAAAAACCGACTTCAAAATCTCAAGTATCAGGGGAAAAAAGGAAACCCTAACCTCCAAATGACCCTCCAAAAGTCAACACCAGAACAGCAAGTATCAATCATCACCCTAAATGTCAACAATCTCAATTCAGCAATCAAAAGACACAGAGTAGCAGAGTGGATCAAAAAACAAAACCCAACATTCTGCTGCCTGCAGGAAACACACTTAAACATGAAAGATAAGCACAGACTAAAAGTAAAGGGCTGGAAAAAAGTTCTACAAGCAAAGGACCCCCAGAAGAAAACAGGAGTAGCCATATTAATAGCAGATGAAGTAGACTTTAAGCTAAAAAAGGTGACAAGGGATAAAGAAGGATACTATATATTGGTAAAAGGGTCAATACATAACATAATAATTGTTACATACAATTGTTATGTACAATACAATACATAATAATTGTGTATTATTAACATTATTAACATATACTCACCAAATGAGGGAGCACCAAAATTCATCAACAACTAGTAACAGCACTGACAACAGACATCAGGGAGAACACATATGTGATAGGTGATTTCAACACACCACTCTCACCAAAGGACAGATCAAGACAAAAACTAAACAGATTCAAAAGCCCTAAATGAAGATCTAGACTGTATGGACCTAATAGATATCTAAAGGACACTGCACCTACAAGGAAAAGACTACACCTTCTTCTCAAATACACATGGATCATTCTCAAAAATCGACCATATATTAGGAAATAAGGCAAACACTAACAGGTATACAAAGATTAAATTAGTACCAACTCTTTTCTCCAATCATAAAGGCATTAAACTAGAAATTGATAATGAAAAGAAAGCAAGAAGAAAGCCCAACACATGGAGACTGAACAATGTGTTGCTAAATGAAGACTGGGTAACTGAGGAAATTAAGGAAGAAATTAAAACCTTCTTTGAAACAAATGACAAAGAAGACACAACATTCCAAAATGTCTGGGACTCAGCAAAAGCATTTTTAAGAGGAAGGTTCATAGCAATACAGGCTCATATCAAAAAACAAGAAAACAACCAAAGAAATAACCTAATCTCCCAACTAGATGAACTAGAAAAAGAGCAACAACAACAAAAAAAACGAAAACCCAGCAGAAGACAAGAAATAATAAAAATAAAAGCTGAAATAAATATTGTAGATAGCAAAAAGACTATTGAGGAAATCAACAAAACTGAAAGTTGGTTCCTTGAAAAAAATAAGTAAAATTGATAAACCCCTTGCAAACCTCACAAAGAAAAGAGGAGAGAACACTCAAATAAGCAGGACTACAAATGAAAGAGGAGAAATTACAACAGACACATCAGAAATCCAAAGGATAATCAGAGATTACTGTGAACACTTATATGCAAATAAATACAACAACCTGGATGAGATAGGCAGATTCCTGGGAAGATATAACCACCGAAAACTAAAGGGAGAAGAAGTAGAGAACTTAAACAAACCAATCACTAGCAGTGAGATTGAAGCAGTCATCAAAACTCTACCTAAAAACAAAAGCCCAGGACCAGATGGTTTCACAAATGAATTCTACCAGACATTCAAAGACGTAATAATGCCAGCACTACTAAAACTTTTCAAAAAAATTGAGAAAGAAGGAAAACTGCTAAACACACTCTATGAAGCAAACATCACTCTCATACCAAAAGCAAATAAAGACAGCACAAAGAAAGAAAACTATAGACCAATTTCCCTAATGAACACAGACGCAAAAATTTTAAACAAAATCTTGGCAAACCGAATCCAATGATGTATAAAAAGCATTATTCACCATGACCAGGTGGGATTTATACCAGGGGCACAGGGATGGTTCAACATTTGAAAATCAATTAATATAATCCACCACATCAATAAGGAGAAAGCCAAAATCCATACGGTCATATCCATAGATGCAGAGAAAGCATTTGATAAAGTTCAACATCCATTTATGATAAAAGTTCTTGAAAATTTGGGGATAAAAGGAACATATCTGAACAATATAAAAGCCATCTATGACAAACCTACAGCAAAAATCATCTTAAATGAGCAAAACATTCCAGTTAAGACCTGGAATCAGGCAAGGATGCCTGCTCTGTCCACTACTTTTCAAATTGTACTGGAAGTTCTAGCAAGGGCAATAAGACAAGAGAAAGACATAAAAGGAGTACCAATAGGGAAAGAAGAACTGAAGCTCTCATTATATGCAGACAATATGCTTCTTTATGTAGAGAACCCACAGAAAAACTTCTTCAAACAATAAATCAGTTCGGCAAAGTAGCTCATTACAAAATCAACACACAGAAGACAGAAGCTTTTCTTTACACAAAAAGTCAAACAGAAAAAGAAATTTTAAAAAATCCCATTTACCATTGCACCGAAAAAAAAAAATACCTAGGAGTAAACCTAATAAGACACATGAAAGATCTATATAAGGAAAACTTCAAAACTCTGCTAAAGGAGATAGAGGAATACATAAGGAATGGAGAGACATTCCCTGCTCATGAATTGAAGAATTAACATCATCAAGATGGCCACCCTACCAAAAGCAATCTACAAATTCAATGCAATCCCTATAAAGATTCCAACTACATTCTTCAAAGATATAGAACAAAAATTACAGAGATTCATATGGAATAACAAAAGAACTTGATTATTGAAAAACCTCCTGACCAGGAAAAGAGAGAATGGAGGAATTACTAATCCAGACTTCAAACTATACTACAAAGCCATAGTAATTAAAACAGCTTGGTATTGGTATAAAAACAGACAATCAGACCAATGGAACAGAACCAAATCCCCTGAAATAAAGCCACACATATATAGTCAACTAGTCTTTGAAAAAGGAATGAAAAACTTTCATTGGAACAAGGACAGCCTCTTCAATAAATGGTGTTGGGAAAACTGGACCAAGACATGCAAAAAAAATGAACCAAGATACCTCCCTCACACCATATAATAAAACCAACTCAAAATGGGTAAAAGACCTAGACATAAGACCCGAAAGCATAAAATACATAGAGGAAAACCTGGGAAAACCTTTATGAGTTACAATTCAGAAATTCATTTTTGGCCACATCCATAGATGGCAAAAAAATGAAGGAAAACATAACAGCTGGGACTACATCAAACTAAAAAGCTTCTGTACTGCAAAAGAGACAAAAGAAAAAACAAGAATCCCAACCAAGTGGGAAAAAATTTTCACCCTCCATATAAGCGACAAGGGTTTGATAACAAAGATACACAAAGAACTCACACAACTTAACAAAAACAGAGCAAAGAAACCAGTAAAAAAATGGGGAGAGGATCTAAAAAGAAACTTTTCCAAAGAGGAAGTCCAAATGGCCATCAGACACATGAAAAAATGCTCATTAGCAGTAAGGGAAATGCAAATCAAAACCACAATGAGATACCATCTTACACCAATAAGAGTGACCCACATCCAAAAAACAGACAACAACAAGTGCTGGTGTGGATGTGGAGAAAAAGGAACACTTTTACACTGCTGGTGGGAATGTAAACTGGTCCAACCACTATGGAAAGCAGTGTGGAGGATGCTCAAACTAATGAAAATGGAACTATCATTTGACCCAGCAATCACTCTTCTAGGAATCTACCCAAAAGAGACCTCAATGTGGGTACAAAGGTACATCTGTGCTCGGATGTTTATTGCAGTAATACTTATAATTGCAAAAACTTGTAATCAACCCAAATGCCCCAAGACAGATGACTGGATGAAAAAGATGTGGTATATATACACAATGGAATATTATGCATCAATAAGAAATGATAAATTTGATGATTTTCTGGTAACATGGATGTACCTAGAAGAAATCATACTGGCAGAAGCAAGTCAGAAGGAAAAAACAAATCAAATGGTTTTACTAATATATGGACAACCAAATGAAAGTACACAACTGTGGGAGGGGACCAGCTGGAGTGGCCAGGGAGGGGAGGTGGTGGGGGACCCCCAGGGACCACAATGATGTGAATGTGAAATATATACATATATAAATAAAATTTAAAAATAGTATAATATAATGAAAAAAATACATGAAGGTGAAAATAATTCCATCATTTTTTCTCTGATCATAACAGTATCAAACTAGAAATCAACAATGAAAAAAATTGAGAGTGTACACCACATGGAGATAGAACTATAGACTACTGGAAGACCACTGGATAAATGAGAAAAATCAAAGAAGAAATCAAAACTTACATTGAAACAAATCATAAAAATGAAATAGCATTCCAAATTGTATGAGACTCAGCAAAAACAGTAGTTAGAGGCAAGTTTATAGCAATACAGGCCCATATCAAAAAGCTAGAAACAAACCAAAGAAATAATCTAAATTCCCAACTTGAGGAACTTGAAAAAGAGCAACAAAAAATTTCAAGACCAAGCAGAAAACAGTAAATAACTGAAAGTAATTAAAAGCATAAATAAATGAAATAGAAACCAAGAATATAATCCAGAAGATAAACAAAACCAAAGCTGGTTCTTCAAAAAAATAAGTAAGATAGGC